>CABFOS010140257.1:0-13054 GCA_900660315.1 Diretmoides pauciradiatus
GTGTAGTCTATTTTGCATTTAGAATTCAACAATAACAACACATTCAATAATAACAATTGCAGGCCCAAGAGGCTCTCCAATCTGTAAAGCTGGATAGTTTTGTTTTTCTTTTCTGTCTTATCCTTACATTTCACAGACTAACAGTGAGACTATGGTGGGTTCCAACTGGCTCAAAATGCCCCATTATTGTGAGCAGGAATGTCAACTCATAACCTCTGTGAGACATGCAGAGTTGTTTAATATGAGGCCCATCAGACTGGTCAGCCTGCCTGTCAGCCACACAGCACAATGTCTGTATAATACCAAAAACTGGATATCATGACGGAAAAGCAACATTTCCCCTTTTCTTTCCTTCGCCTCTGCACTCTCTACTCATATTTTTGGGAGATGTCTATCAGAGCAGCCAGTGTCACCAGCCAGTGTGTGATTTGGATTTTTGGAGATGTCATCACACAGGACATTTCTGCTGATAACATCTAGTCTTATTGATGTCAAGATGACATGCAGCCTGACAACGCCAGATCCCGGGAGGTGGCACAGAAAAACAAACTTCCTCTTCATTGATCTGATATTCTAAGTTCCTGTTTGCTCATGCGGCATTTTGAGTAAAGATCACATGCCTGCCTAATGTCAAATATTAAAAGAGGCAGACTTCAAGATTTCCATTCAGGCCTGGGAAAGATGGAGGACAGGATCGGGAGCTTTCTGAAAATCGGGAGAGATGCGAGTTGGTTTGACTTGCTGTTGTGAGCACCGTTCGATGGGTGGGCTGTTGAAATGACAAGAAGCTGACACACTAGCAGCCATATGTATTAAAGATGAGCTTTTTCACATTGAGAAAAGCCACTTATTATTAAACGTTATTGCAGTTTTGCATTACCAAAGTTGTTTACCCCTTGAGAACCCTGTATCTGTCTCATGGATAGCAACAAACCGCTAATGTAGCCCTTCACTGGAAGCCTTTCTGAACACATAAAAAAACGGAGCATTGAAGGGGCCAGATGAATCGAAGAGGGGAGAAGCAGAGTATTATGTTGAAAGTTACAGAAAGCATTGAGCCCTTCCTTTAAACCATATGTTATGGCTTTTTCTTCTTTTTTGAATTGTTTTTCTTGCATTTTTGGGTGGAGCAGTACTTTATCTGCCAATCAAACAACACACTCCTACCATATGCGTCAGGCAGATATTGATATTGTGATCAAGTGACATGTCTGGAACCAGCAACCCAAATGCCTGATGTAGAGATTGAACCCAGGCCTCATTCTTTCTATCGCTGTCTTTCTCTCTCACATTCGCTCTCTCTTCCTGGAATCTGTGGAAAGACAGTTGTTCACTTGCTGTGGAAAGCTGGCTGAGAGAGCAGCAGATGTCAGTCACACACTCCCAGGATGAGTAATACCCACTCATTCCCTTGATGTGGTGGGGATGCTAATAAATAGCATTCCTGGCTCTTGCCTTGTGTTTGAGAAGGAGAACCAATGAGTCGTGGCAGTGATTGGAAGGAAGAGCTAAAACCTGGCACAATGTCCCACTGTCCACATCCCACCAGGGTTTGTTATTGTCCAGGAGCCTCTGGCCTCACCAACTGTAGCCGCTACGTAAAACACAGGCTCTAAGACACATCTGTTGTGGAAATAGGGCCTCTTTTGTTTTCAAGACTGATCCGTCCTCAGTTGATTTGTGAACGCATGAATGTCAACCTTCACTCTTTCAGTTACAGTAGCTCTCCAGTTCATTTGCTGTTTGTGGCTGCAGTATTCCAAGTTATGATATCACTAATGACAGAATTGTGATTAAGAAGCTTGGTTGAAGGCCCAGTGTGTGGCTGGCATCCCACCAGCTCAGGAGATTAACCCAAAATTCTCTGCCTTGGGAACTTAAATGGTGCTTTTCCTTTCCAAAAATATTTGAACTATTCCTTAAATCATGTTGGAAATGAAAGAAGCATGGAAAGCATTCAGTTGGCAGTCTGTCCAGGATGAAGAAATGTGTTGCCAGTGGAACGTGTTTGCCCAGTGCTGTGTTTTCTAATACTGTAGCTGATCAATGCCCCCCAGAGGACTGAAGAGTTGTGATGTAGTGGCCATTTTTGTCATCCTTCCAAAGACCTCATGATACAGCCTTAATCCTGAAGTGTGCGCACCTATTGAAAAAGGGTAAATTTCTTGTTAATTCCCTCCAGACAGGACATCAACATTCATTTTTCAGTTGTAACAAATTTCCACTTGGCCAGAAACGTTTGCAGGATTTAGTTATTATTGTGTAGTCCCTACACAATAGGTCTTTTTTTATCTTCTAAAGCAACATTCAAGAAAAAGTAAAGAAGGTTCATTGTATTAGATGGCAAAACGGTGAAACAGTTTTCACTGATGATATTGTTATTCATGCACTCCATTTTGGGGCTGTGAGATATTTCCATTGTTATACATTCCTAAGAGTTTCACTTCAAAAAGTAGGGCCAGCATTATAAATTAATTTAGGCCCTTGGTTTTAGTGAACAACAGAAATGTTTGATTGTTCCAATGGGCCTTCCAAAACCCATAATTTCACATTTTTCTTCCACCAACTCCTCCTCAAAATTCATTTTTCTGGGTATTATTTCGCTGAAAAACTCTGTCTTTTCAAAAGAAACATACACACCATCTGGACTTCAAACAGCATGGGAGAGAGTGAGATTCTCGTGAGGTCTTTCTTCTGGGCCATGATGGACTAAATAATGATGCTGTCAAATTTTCAAAGAGCTTCATTCCCAAGTAAGTGATTAAGGCGAGTCAAATGAAGAGGGCGATGACAGATTGAGTCAAAGCTGAGAGGATGTCTGATGAGGAGAACAAGGCAAACAGCTAGACCAATATACACCGTGATTCTCTGTCTCAGTCCTTGTATATTGTCATTTACCAAATGATCGGTCCCTGAGATCTGGTATTGTCAAGCGGGCCTCATCTTGTCGCTCAGTGATTTCCTATATCAGAGGAATGTCCCGCTAAGCTGACGCGTCAGTGTTTGTTTGATTGTTTGTGTGATTCTTTGCATGATTTGATCACATCTTCCCACGCACATCTGAGAATTTGAAGTAGACTCAGTTGATTTTTTTTTAAAGGCAGAATAGAGGATCGTACACTGACACATTGTGAGTTCAGTGACTACCGAAGCTCTGTGTTGAGTATTACAGCATGTTCTTTTGAAGCCGTCAAGCCATTAAATGCGTGCCTGCCTACCATCACATCTCAGATGGATTTTTATCTGGCTGAAAACAACAATTAAACATTCATCACAGCACTCACTACTTTTGCTTCAACCCAGTTCAGTATCATACACTAATTGTAATTGTGTATATTAAGGGTTTTCATTAAAAAATCATATTTATTCTCTCTCCCTGTACACAATCGCACATTTGTCCTTTCACTTTATCAATCTTTTCATCCCTCTATTCCGTCTTTTATCTTTTCAGCTGACAGTTTGACCCAATATAGTTCAGCCTCGCTGCCAATGACGCTGTTCTAGAAGATTACACCCTAACTTATTAAAACATTTTTCGAAGACAGATCATCCACACTTGTTGAAGACAGAATTATACATTAAAGACTCTTCAGGGCTCAGATCTACTAGCTGCCTGCTCTTAAAGGCACAAGCGGAGCAGTGAGACTGGTAATATTGAGAGATGTGGGATAGATAGATAGATAGATAGATAGATAGATAGATAGATAGATAGATAGATAGATAGATAGATAGCATGTGTTAGCATGTGTTTGCCTTGTATTCTCTAACTGTGTATGTCCTTTGTGTATGAGTGCCTGTGTGTGCACAAGTGGATCAGTCTCTGAGTGAGAATGTGTGCCAGTGTAGGAGGGAGTATAACACAGAGCCATGGCATCTGGGTGTTTTTGTGACTGTCTTTTGAAATCATCTACAGATGTGGCTGAAAATATTGGTACCCTTGCATTTCATTGAAATAATGCACCATTTGCCCTGAAAAGTGTTGGAATCAAAATATCTTTTATTATCCATACATGTCTGTCTTTGGTTTGCAGTGGAACAAAACAGAAAAAAAGTTGTGAAAATAACTGAATTCTTATTTATCCTACAAAAACATTCAGAAATAGCTAGGACAAAATTATTGGTAATTGCAGTAGGGAGTAGCATGCGCACAACTCCTAGTCTTCAACAGTTTAATGTGTGCAGGTTGCAGGGAGATCATCAGGAGCAGAAGGAGACAACAGCTCTTGCATTAGAAGAAATTCTTGAAACGCATTTCAGCCTTAAGCTGTCATCAGTGTAACTGGAGTGTAACTGGTTACACTGATGACGGCTTAAGGCTGAAGCGCGTTTGTTTTGGCCCCTATTAAAAATTCAATATTAATGGTACCCTTTAGAAGTTGTAAGAAATAATTGCATTGTAGTGATACTTTAAGCAGACTATTCCATTTTATATTAGTGTCACAGGTGTAATCACTCATGTAGTGAGTTTAAAAGGAGAAAATTATTCACTCTGCTGTTTTCTGCCACTGTGTGTATCACATTGAACATGGAAAGCACAAGGAAAAGCAGAGAGTAAGTAGTCTGAGGAAATTAGAAAAAAGGTAATAGCCAAGCATGGTCAACGTAAAGGCTACAAGACCATCTCCAAAGACCTCAATGTTCCTGTGACCACTGTTGCCAATATTATTAAGAATTGTATGGCCCATGGGACTGTAGACTCTCTGGACGTGGTCGAAAGAGGAAAATTGGACCAAGATTGAACAGAAAGATTGTTCGAATGGTCGAGAAAGACCCAAGGAAAACTTCAAAACAGATCCAAGCTGATCTTCAAGTTCAAGGTACAACAGTCTCAGTTTCAGTTCAGTTTCACCATCCGTCGCTGTCTTATTGAGAATGGGCTCCATGGTAGAAGACCCAGGAAGACCCCAATTCTAAAAGGGAGACACAAAAAAGCCAGACGAATGTGCTTTGGACATTACACCAACTCTATGTTCACAGAAGACAAAACAAAGCTTTCAAAGAAAAGAACACCATGACTACCGTGAAACATGGAGGAGGCTCAGTGATGTTTTGAGGTTGCTTTGCTGCCTCAGGAACTGGGTGCCTTGGATCAATGCAGGGGACAATGAAATCAGGAGACTATCAAGGCATTTTGGAGCGAAACGTACAGCCAAGTGTCAGCAGGATAATGACCGAAATAATATATCAAAAAGCACCCAAGAATGGATGAGAAGAGAACATTGGACCATTCTGAAGTGGCCTGCTATGAGTCCTGATCTGAATCCCATTGAACATCTGGGGAAAGAGCTGAAACTTGCAGTTGGGAGACGGCACCCATCAAACCTGAGAACTGGAGCAGTTTGCTCTAGAAGAGTGGGCCAAACGAAAAGACATGCGCAAAATGGGAGATGGAAACGCATAAGATCTGACGTATCGAACATTTAACTCACATGACTGATCAGCTGTTTCCACTGTTGGCATCTTCCCAGATATTCCCATAACGCAATGAGGTGATCAAAATATTCCTTGGTCTCATCGATAAAAAAAGCCTGTCATTGTCGTATCGCTCTTGCATCATTGCATTTCTTTGTCTTAGTCTCCGGACAGCATAAAACATGGCCAATACTAGCTGACATGAAAGAAAAATTACAACTTGCCCAATTGAAATACATTCCTCAACACCTCTCTCATTTTTTCTCAGATGGCCAAGGGGACTTGTTTTATTTCCAGTTTGCAACCTCTATTTCTACTGTTTATTACAGCCATGCGTAACGGAGCCTATACCGCCAACTTCTCACAAAGTTTGCTAGTAGCCCCATGACAATTAATGGAAACATGGCTATGGCTAGTGTGAAATAAAGAATGATGGATACCATATACGTCTGTCAGTTTCAACTTAATTCAGGAAAAATGGAGTTGTTGTTTTTTTAAAAGGTGGAAGGGTAGCAATATTTCCGGCCACGGTTGTATGATTCTCCCCCAGTGTCCGCCAAAAAAGACTTCAGACGCTTTCCCTCTGATTGCCTTAACATGGCAATATCCTGGGATGGCCTGGGATTTGTGGAGAGGAGGAAGCAGGCCAGACCAAAGTAAGAAATACACTGAGTAAACCAAGAAAAGTAATGAGGAAGTGCAATATAGATAGAGATGTGTGCAACACCAATAGTGCAGTGCATTTTAACACCCGCTACACTGCCGTAGAATGCTTGATGTTGTAAATGAATGGGGGAATGATCATATTATAATTATACAAGTAATGTGTTTGGTGTTCTTGATGTACTGCACTACATCACAAATAAACTGTTTTGAAGACAGTGAGCTCATGAGATCCAAGTATGACATGGTCCTCGTCATTTCCACACATTTCTCCAGCTTGCAGATACTTGATATTATATTGGAATAACAGATGTTGTATTAGTTGTATTAGAAGTTATTTTTCAAGTTATGAAGTCATTTGAAATGTAAGATGTAAATGATGTGTCTGCATGTTCGTTTATTCATCCCAAACCTTTGTTTGAGTCAGTTTCAAGTCACTGTACCTCATTTGCTTCCATAAACAATCGTCATTAAACTGGATAAGGGATGAGGCTTTGAGAGAATGGTAAAAATATCTAATCCTTCTGACATTTATTTCCCAAGGTCCTGAGATGTAGCTTTATTACCCACGCCAGACCATCCTATTTTCTGGTGTGTTTTAGAGGCCGTGGGGCTGCGGTCATTAGCATTCCTACTATGTAATGTGGACACTCTCTGGCAGCACTATCAAAGGGCTCTTCTGGGCAAAGTCAAGGCTGAGTGGTTCAAAGAGAAAGAGGTCAGGAGAGGGGTCAGTCCATCTCAGCAGCCCCCACACTCTGGCACATACACACTAGAGAGGGAAAGAGAGAATTCAAGCATACGTTTGCAAAACTTTCTCACATTTACGCACTTAATAAAACTAACAGGCACCCACTCACACAAAGAAACTCATTATCTCTATCAGTGTAGCGCCTATCTCCTGTCATATATATCAATATATATTGATATCTCTTAATTCCCCCTTTCTCTTTCTCCACTGAAAAGGAAAATATCCCTCCCTTGCTTTCTTTGGTTTTCTCTCTCTTTCTCTGGGTCTATGGTCTGAAGTGGGATTCTCCCCTCTCCCCTCTCCCCAAATTACGTCCCCTAAAAGTCATTATATGAGATTTGATGGGAGGGGTGGTGAAGGTGTGGTCCCTTTTGTGTTGAAATAGGCTATGCCATGTCGTTACTGGACCCAAATAGAAGAGAATGTTAATAAAATTGAGTTTACATCCAAAAGCTGCACCTTTAATACCCATTGTAAACTCATCACTGTGCATTGTCAAACCCTTGTTTACCTCGAGTGTAAGTAATAGCTGAATTTTAGGGCATGTCAGCATGGACAAGTGTAGGAAATGTCTCATGACCCTGGAACTCAGCCATGGGTATCAATGGGAGTATCAAATCTCAATACAAGAAACGTTTTTTTGGACGCACAAGATGTCTAATTACATGTCACTCTCCTTTGTCCACTGTGCTTCTCTAGATCATTTCAGATTTGGAAAACCAGGTGGCAAGCCTGCGTGAGGAGCTTCAGGGGGCCCACGCCCAGCGCAAGCAGCAGCTGACTGAGGTGGCACTGCTCCGGGAAGAGGAGAGGCAAAAGACTGCTCAGGAACAAGAGGCCTCCCTGGCCCGGCTCCGCGCTGAGATGGATCGCATCCGCAGCGACCTGGAGAGAAGCCACCGGCAAGAGAAAGAAGCCACTCAGGAGAAGGTGGGTAATGGGATGGCGACGCCAGGCCAGACACGGCAGAATTATTATCATTCTCTATTGCCCTGAAGAGTCATTCAATACATACAAATTATTCACTGATTGCACACCACATCTACACCAGCAAAAAATGTGAAGAATATGCATGTCCCCAAACCCCATGTGGATTAACCTGGGACTACCTGGTTAAATGAAGGTTGGATAAAAACAACTTCTACACCAACTAAAAGAGAGCGGAGACTATCTCCCTAATTGTCATGTAGGCTGTAAAAGGTTTTGTACTGTAGATGATAGGGTGTCTGAGCAGCAGTGCAGTTATTGCATCTATCTGGGGTTGGAAAGAGAAGATAGATGGAGGGAGGGGGAAGGCTGTGTTAAGGAGCTGCATACTGGAGAGGTTGTTGGTAAATGGCAGGGGGAAGGGGAGGAAGAGATGGATGGAACTGACCCAGGAGGAGTTGGCGAGGCCAGAGTGGAAGAAGAGGCAGGGTGGGATCGATAAGGGGCCTTCCCAAAGCAGAGAGAGATGGTGACTATGAGGTAGATGAGGGTGGGCAAGTTGGGGAGAGGGCAGGGAAATGGTAGCTGAAGCCATAAAGACAAGCACAGGAAATAGCTGATTAGGGTCGTGTGGATGACTGGCTTCATGGACGTGAGTGACTGGAGTGAGTCAGGATGCAGAATGCAAAGGCATGTGACTCTCTGTGGCTGTTACATGTAGGTGATTTGTTTCAGCATCAGGGTTGTTCCCACAATCAAGCCTTTTTTAGTCAGCTGTATGCATGGCCTGTCTTCTCTCTCTCTCTCTCTCTCTCTCTCTCTCTCTCTCTCTCTCTCTCTCGTGTGTGTGCATACACTCAAGGAATTTGAATAGAAACTGCCCTTTAATTGTCTACAGCTTGTTTTAATAAGCCTTCCACATTCAATGCGCAAGATTGACGACTAGCTTTGTATGTCAACTGAATCCTAAATGGAGACTGGGAGTGGGAGTGCTGTGCTAGCCTGGTTGAAATTTAGAGTCATCCTCAATGCCCCTCTCCAGTTTTTTGTATAAATCCTGTGAGATTATTACCTCCGCCCAAGGACGAAGTCCGGGGCGAGAGGTAATGTTTTCAGCCTATGCGGCGCCCCTTGATTCGGATCCGCCCCAAAATGATGGGTCGTCATGGGGTCGTCGCTGACCGATACTACACCCTTCCACCGAGTTTCATGAAAATCAGTCTGGTAGTTTTTGCGTAATTGACCCAACTATGGGCAAATAGCCCCACTGCCTTGTGGGTAAGCCTACTGAGGCAAAGCTAAGGGAGCACACCCTGACAGAAAAGCAATGCGCGGTGCCTACGGCACAGGGGCGCTGCCAGGAATTCTAGGCCCCATGAAAAGATATGACAATGGGCCCCTATGAAGCCCACTTGAGAACTTGAATATATTTCTGCATGCAGTGCAGAATTCACTATTTGATGCAACAATGATACCCACTACAAGAAATGTCTAAAAGCAATATTTTACAGAAAATGTAATTTTAATGGTAATTCTTAACATTCTTAACATGAATGGATAGCTTAATATACATTAATCTCTTCAATTAAAATAAATGAACATAATCATCTATACATGATAAAATATTAAAATCAGTAGCAGATTATTGAACTAATAATACTACTGTACAACTACAAATACTACTGTACAATACAGTAGCTCTCTAGATGTTTGCTTTTTGCCCAAAACACTGTATTTTTTATTGTGATTATGATCAGGATGAATACATAATATGTTGACCTAAAGTTGCAATGTTTTTTTTCGGGCCCCGGTCAGTCAAGGGTCCTTGGAATCATCATAATCCCCCTTCCCCCCCCATACAGCGCCACTGTGCTTAGGTATCCACCTCTGACCACGGTGAATATACCTGGACCTTACATCTGGACCCTACAGCAGAGATGGAGTGTCTGGTGACGGGAGCAGGTATGACTGGACTGGAAGCTCCTAGAACCCTACACATCAGCAGCACAGGGCTGTTGGTCGCTAACAGCTGGGACTGGGTGGCAGCTGTTTTTAGCAGAGCCCTAGGAGCATCCCTATTTAGGACCGCACTGCTCAACCCAACTGAGGAAAGGTGGCCTAAAAATTGTCTGCTCAACCCACGCCTGGACAGATTACCGTGCCTGTAAGGTCATTTCAGACCTGCGGTAGAAATAAAAATAAAAATAATAAATCATGCAAACTGAAACTGGCAACATGGAATGTCAGGACTCTCCTGGACTCGTATGGCAGCTCTGATAGACCCCATAGGAGAACAGCTTTGATTGCTGCCGAGGTCAGTCGTTACAACATCGATATTGCTGCTCTGAGCGAGACCAGGTTCCTGGATGAAGGCTCCCTAACAGAAGGGATGAGTTACACATTCTTCTGGAAAGGTTATCCCCCAGATGGACAACATCTGCACGGTGTGAGGCTGGCCATTAAGACTAACCTACTGCCAAGACTCACTGAAACACCTGTTGACATTAGTGAAAGACTAATGACCCTCCATATCCACCTGGTCAAGAATCGCTTTGCCACACTTTTCAGTGCTTACTTACCAACCTGCCATCTGAGATTGAGGCCAAGGATTGCTTCTACCAGGCACTGGACGAGGCTCTTTGCCAGATCCCCAAGAGTGATAAGATCTTCTTGCTTTGGGATTTCAACACCCGAGTAGGACAGAACAACAGGATATGGAGTGGAGTACTTGGCAGTCATGGGATTGGTCAGGCAAATGCAAATGGCATGAGATTACTTATTCTCTGCTCTGAGCAGAATGTTGGACAGACCACTGTATGATTATGTCCAAGTTCCACATGAAAGTGCGCCCCCCCTACCTATGAGGGCCCAAGAGGAGGCGGCTAGACTGTACCCACCTGACCTGGGAAACCTTGAGGTAAGAAATGAGTTCTGTCGTTCCCTGGCTGAGAAAGGGGAGATGGAGCTCTCTGTAAGTCCAGAGAACACCATGGACCAGAAGTGGACCTCTATCAGCTTGGTTCTCTATGAGGCCACAGCCCAAACCATCGGCTATAAGAGGAATTACCACCAAGACTGGTTTGATGATAACTCCGACACCATCCATAGCTTGCTGAAGAACATGCACAAAGTACACCGGGCTACTCGGACTATGCAGAATGAGTGGTGGACCAAAAAGGCACAGGAAATCCAGTCATTTGCTGATAAAAACAACATGCATAACTTTTACAATGCTGTCAAAACCATCTATGGCTCGATGCATCACTCTCCTGAAAACAGCAGATGGTCTAACAGTACTGAAGGACCAAAATAACATCCTGTTGAGGTGGGCTGAACATTTTGACACCTTACTTAATCAGAACTCTGATGAACACCATAGACCCCACTGGATGAACTGCCTGAACTTCCTCCCATGGACAACCTCAGCCAGCCCCCAACCTTCCTGGAGGTCCTATAAGCTATCCGCTCCCTCAAAAACAGCAAGTCCCCTGGTAATGACAAGTCCCTGCTGAGCTGCTAAAGCAGGGAGGGTACCTCTGTACAAGAACTTTACATCAGTACATCACCAAGGCCTGGGCTGATGAGCACATCCCACAACAATGGAGAGATGTTGTCACCATTTATAAGAACAAGGGTGACAAGGTCATCTGTGGCAGCAGTAGGGGCATATCACTCCTTGCTGTTGCTGGTAAGTTCCTGGCTAAGGTGATGCTCCAGAGGCTGATCAATAACATCACAGAGTCAATGTTGCCTGAATCACAGTGCTGGTTTAGGAAGAACAGGAGCACGGTCGCCATGATTTTCACAGCCCGGCAGCTTCAGGTAAAGTGCCAAGAACAACATGTCGACCTGTTCATGGCCTTTATCGACCTCTCCAAAGCCTTCAACACTGTCCAGAGAGATCTTCTGTGGGACGTCCTCGGGTTTGGCTACCCCAACAAATTTGTCAACATCCTCAGTTTCATGATGGAATGACCATAGGAGGACAAGAGCCTGCCCCCTTCCCTGTACATACAGGGGTCAGGCAGGGGTGTGTGCTAGCACCAGTGCTCTTTAACATCTGTCCTATGTGTCACCAAACTTCTCCACAAAGAGATTGAGGACAGCAGCGGTGTGGCAGTGGACTTCAGGCTAGATGGCAACCTCTTTAATATCAGGAGGCTCCAAGCAACCACCAAACTGCAGAGAGAGAGAGAGAGGATCCTTGACCTGCAGTATGCAGATGACTGTGCTATTGTGTCTTACACCCCACTAGGCCTCCAGTCTGTCCTTGATGCAGCAGTGAGAGTGTATACAGCAGGATGGGACAGACTGTCAACACCACCAAAACGGAGGTAGTCAATGGAGTGCCAACATCCCACCCACACCACCTACCTTTACTGTTGCTGATGAACAACTGGCAGGTCCATCATTCAGATATCTGGGAAGTATTCTCTCTCATTGACAATGAGGTCCAGAACTGAATTAAACAGACATCTTCTGCCTTAGGGAGACTCCGGCGCCGGGTCTTTCAAAACAAGAACCTCCACCTACACACGAAGGTCTGCGTCTACCAAGCCGTTTGCATTACCACCCTCCTTTCCAGCTGTGATGCCTGGGTAACTTACAGCCGCCACATCAAGTCCCTGGAGCAATTCCACTAGGGGTGGGCGATATGGCCCTAAAATAATATCACGATATTTCAGGGTAGTTTGGCAATAACGATATGATACAATATTTTTTTGACAATATGAAAAAATACTCAAAAAATGTATATTTTGTTATTCATTTCAAGAACATACAATTGCACAAAACAAGTGTTATTTAGTTTTATTCATCAGCATAAACACAACAGTTCGTCTTCAAATTTTTAGTAGAAACATACTGCTCAGTTCTTTAGTAAACACTGTAAACACTAACTCAGATTGGGTAAATAGTAGAAACATACTGCTCAGTTCTTTAGTAAACACTGTAAACACTAACTCAGATTGGGTAAATAGTAGAAACATACTGCTCAGTTCTTTAGTAAACACTGTAAACACTAACTCAGATTGGGTAAATAGTAGAAACATACTGCTCAGTTCTTTAGTAAACACTGTAAACACTAACTCAGATTGGGTAAATAGTAGAAACATACTGCTCAGTTCTTTAGTAAACACTGTAAACACTAACTCAGATTGGGTAAATAGTAGAAACATACTGCTCAGTTATTTAGTAAACACTGTAAACACTAACTCAGATTGGGTAAATAGTAGAAACATACTGCTCAGTTCTTTAGTAAACACTGTAGACACTAACTCAGATTGGGTTAATAGTAGAAAC
>CABFOS010140258.1:6447-20281 GCA_900660315.1 Diretmoides pauciradiatus
AGGAAACACGTGTTAGGGTCTTTTCATTTTTGAAACCCTGGCTTTGCTTTTTGCTTTTGTTTTAGGAGGAGACTGTCATCACTGTTAGTAACTCCTGGAGCGGTGGCCTAAAGGTTAGAGAGGCGGCCTCGTGACCGGAGGGTCGCCGGTTCGTTCGCAGGAAAAATCAACCGCTGAAGTTCCCTTGAGCAAGGCACTGAACCCCCAACTGCTCCAGTGGAGCTGCTCAGTGGCCAATAGTGTCAGACTGTGGTTGTACTGGGCAGGTGTGAATGTGTTACTGTGTGAGTGAAGCAGGGCGTTGCTGGAAAAGAGCAATTGTGCTCAGCGAACCTACCCTGGGTAAATAAATATATATAGGGGCAAGTTGCCAGCAGTTTTCCAGCCGTATACCACAGCCAGGAGTTGCCACCTACTGGCAGGAGATGTTGTGGCAGGAATGTGGCGTCTACAATGATAAAAATATGGCATTGTGACCCATTTGCTGGGATATTATTTTCATAATACCTTGATAAAATTAGATATCCCAGTAAAATAAGAAGATAGTGTCATGATATGAAAAGAAAAATATCCTACCATTGTGATGACGTTCTCTGTGTCTTCTGCTCAGCTTGTAAGAGAAAATACAGTAGGAGGTTGGGTCTCCTTGCTCTGACATTGATTGTGCATTTCCTAAGGACATAAATAGTGGTGGAATGGTTTCTAAATTCCAATTGTGGCCAAGACCGCAATTAAGGTGATTGATTGTTGAAGGAATTGCTCATTAAGAGAGAGAGAGAGAGAGAAAGAGAGAGCGAGAAAGAAATACCTAACTGCTGGTGAATGTACATTACAGTACAAACAATGCGTGCTAAACACTTACTCATTATCACTTTAGGCACCTCTCAGTATCCATGTTTCTTAGCAAAGTTATTGTTAAAGACAAATCACACGTGATCTACTAGATGTGTGATGGGTAACACACGTTTGCCCAATCACTGACAAATGGGTATAGTCTAATAGTTGACTGACCTTTCTTACACACAATTGAATAAACAGGTTGGCATACTGTAGATGTAAATGAGACGTGTTTGGCCAGTCAACGAAAGCAATGTTTGGCCATGATGAATGTGAGCAAGTTACAAAAGACTTGCATACTTATCCAGCAATTATTTTTAAGTAGTGTGTGTAACAAGTATTGGGCACATTACTGTCTGTTACATGCAGTGCATCAAGTTTTAAAAGTTTCAGTTTCAATTGGAAAAGTGCAGTGCTTTGAGCAGGTATCCTTTTATGGTTTAGAGGCAATTGCTACACTAATTTGCTCAAATTTTCATATTCCCTGCCGGATTTACACTTTATTAATGTCATAGAAGCTGTTCCCAGTCCACTCGCTAGGCATTGCTTACAGTCTGGTTGGGCGAGGCTTTGCCACATTCACACTGAGAATGCTAAATAATAAAACTGGGTCCTGGTGCTAACTTTGAACAGTCACATTTGTATTGAGTTCATGTTATAGACCTACAGTGCATCACCTACAATGAGTCACTGGTGTGCTGGATGCACCCGGGAAGAGTTAGAGGAGTTAGTAGCCAGTGATTGGGTGATGTTGCTGGTGATGGATATCATCCTACATTCTTAGGAGACCTGGTAGGAACTAAATCAAATGCCATCCCGGGAGAAAACTTACAGTACTTCTGGCACATAGTTTCCATGGAGACAAAATATCTAGCATAGAAACCAGTAGACCACATGAGGCATATAGCATTTTCTATACCAGTGATGTGAGAAATGATTAATACCTGATGTATGAATTAGTCTCTATTTGTTGTGTTTTATTACATTACTTTGTACAACATTTGAAGATTCAAATGTCAGGTATACCCCATTGCACTTTTGCAGTGTTGAGATTTTATTTATTTAAAAAAAATGTAAGACATGAGCAGTAACTTCTAATGTCAACTCCATCTTTCCTCCTCTGCCAAAACATTTCAGCTCCTAGCTTTCTTCCTTTAGAAACTATAGGCCTAATCACCAGGAGGGCTTTAACATATTTATTCTTTGTATAAGGTGGGTAAATATCAGATCAAGAAAAAAGGATAAGAGTCCGCACAATAAACAAATAAACAAGAGCAAGTCTCTCTCTACAGTCGTGCGGACTCTTATCCTTTTTTCTAGTATCCTGCTCTGTTGGTCCTGCACCTGTCTTCGACAAATTTGGATGTGTGTGCTTGTGTGAGTAGCCTACTCTCATCCGTTTTTTCATGAATATCAGATCAATCCTGAGAATATTGTGGCATAAGATATTTAAGATTTCCTAGAGAAATTACTACAAAGAATATTTTCATTGTCAAATGAAAACTTTCAAAGAACCACGTCTACGCAATGCCTGACATGGCACAGGCACTGATTAAAAGCCCTTATACAAGACAGTCACATTTTACAGTCATGCGTTGGCTGCCCCCTAGGTGGTGGTATTGCATTGTTCATTCTTGGTATTGCATCTTTATTGCATTGCTCCTTTTGTAGTGGACTCCAGCTACAACAGAAAACATTTGACATATTAACATAGGACTCTTCAGTTTCCCTGTTCCTGTCTCTGTCTATGTCTGAACACTACTATGCCATGTAGAACCTGCTGAGCAGTAGGTCTTTTTCATTATAGTGGATTTGAAAATGGTTCAGTGGCAATTGTTTTATTCAATGTTAGAATACTTTGAATGCTGGGTGGGCATAACTATCCAAGAAATGATGGAACTCTGCCAACTCAATAATATTCCTTCCTAACTTGTTCAATTTGAACCTCAACCTTTCTACTTCAACCCACCATTGTAGCATCAAAGAACATGATATTATGTTCTTTGATTTCTCCAGTGCTTTCATCGCCATCTAACCCTAGAGAGATTTATGTGTTGTTTATATTTTGCTGAGGTAAAAAAGAAATGGTTCAACATGAAATTAGATTGCAGAAAAGTACAAGGAGAAGTATTATGATCAACCACCGGAGGACGATAGAGCACTGTGGCGCTATCAGACATGGATCGGAGGATCCATCCCATAATAGGACGACTAGACACTGTCGGGTGTCCGGTCAGCATTGGAGTTGGACACAGATCAGATCCAGGCTGCATCTCCATCAGATGGTAATGACTGTAATTGTATTTGTAAGGCGTTCAGTCCATGTGATCAACCCATTACACGTCTGATAATCTTGTATCGTTATGAATACGGACAATTACGTCGAATACGGCAAATACGTCGTTGCAGCCTATTAGGTTTTTTCCCCCCTACAAGGCCACTGAAAGATTTTGTTGTTAATGAGGTTTGGCACTACTGGAATTGGTTTTGCATAAAGAATAAGGCTTCTAAGAGCTTTCCCCATGTTTCCAAACACTCGTAGGTTTTGATCGTACCAGCGAACAAATTCAGATACGAACACATTGATGAATCAGACTATGTTTGTGGAAACGTTTGTACTAACACTTTACGATAAAACCTGATCATATGCATATTTTGAGGCCCAATGTAATTTAACAAAAAACACACAAAAAAAGTATTACATGTCTTTATTAAACATATTATTCAAACGATAACATGGTGGTTGAATGTGAAGATCAATGTTGTTATGCAGTCATTTTGAAGTACTATAAAACTTTTTAAATGCCCAGATTTCCCATTCTTTTGTTGGCGTGTCAGTCAGTATGATTGACAGGCCATGCCTCCATGTTTGTTGTTTGTAACCATAGTTACCTTGAGAACACTTCCTGGCTGCACCTGATTGGACGAATGCTTTCACTTGTTGGGCTGTCCCTGGCATCTGCTCACAGATTTCAAAACAGACCAACTTGCTTGTTTGGCAACTTTCTGTTGTATTATGAAAATAGTTCACCGAAATGTGTTTCTGAAAACATTTGAGGTGAGAAATAAGTCATACAGTTGCCGAATCTGTCTTCATTTTAGATTGACAACAGTTAGTTTGTACGTGAGGAATAGCGGGCTAGTAGCAGGCTGAAACTCACCACCTCTGGCAGAGAGGAGAGTCAATGGGCCAGCAGACTGCTTTATTTACAATACCAGTCAATAAAGTTACTCGGCCCGATCTTTGACTGCCGCTCTCTCACACCATCGCGCTCGGCTCAGTTAACTACAGCTAACTAACTCTCCTCTTGCTGATTTCAACACGGATTTGTTGTCCTGCCAGCAAGCCGTTTGTGACTGAGGGGATAGATGGACCAGTAAATGGTAAATGGACTGTATTTATATAGCGCTTTTCTAGTCTTCTAGAGACCACTCAAAGCGCTTTTACAATTCATACACTTCACACTTTACCCATTCACTCTCACATTCATACACTGACGGCGGTGGCAACCATGCAAGGCACCAACCTGCTCGTCGGGAGCAGTGTCTTGCTCAAGGGCACTTCGGCACGCTACCTGGAGGAGCCTCGAACCGGGAACCCTCCAATTCCCAGACGACTGCTCTACCAACTGAGCTATTGCCGCCCCGTATGCCCCAGTACTGCAGGAACATTTCAGAATCTATTTACTACACCAGTCAATAAAGTTACTCAGCCCGATCTTTGACGGGCGCGACTGTCTCGCTCGGCAGGTGCACCGCACTTCCCCAAAGGTCAGCCGTGGAGCTCCAAAGCTGGGCCAGTCCTTTCAGGCAGCTTACCAGCTCCGACCCCGACTGGCCAGCTCTTCCAGGTCTCCCACGGCTGCATCCTCCAGGATCATGGACAGTCGCCAAGGAGAGCTAGTTAGCTGTTAGCAGTCGGTGGGCAGCAGACCTGAGGTGTGTTTGACTAACGGAGCTAACCCAGCAGCGGCGACCGTCCCTGTGCCCGCAGCCATGGGAACAGGGATGGTCGCCACTGCTGGTCTCTGCTTTCTGCTCCACAGTCCAACACCAGACCTCCTGTCTCCTGTTTGGGCTCAGTCACTCTAACATAGACAAACCACCACCACTCACCTATCCACCAGTCAGCGTGGACAGGGGAGTGGTTATACAACATTCTCAACCACTTGAAAATAGGACAAGAAATTTAACACGTTTACTTCTCCAAATCTATTTAATACTTGCATTGTGTTTCTTCACTGCCATCTTGTGCAAATAGCATATACAAACCTAGAAAGTGTGACAAACCACCATGTTATCCCTTTAACAACTTTGATTGGAAAAAGATTGGTATTCAGTAACTTGTGGAAGCTCCTTTAGCAGCAATAATCTCCTGTTACTACAGGAGGTTATTGCTGCTAAAGGGTCAGCAACTGCTGATCAGACCTGCACAATAGTTAGGAGATATTTTGGACCATTCCAACCCACATGTCACAACATTTCAATAGGGTTAATATCAGGACTACAAAATGTGAATTTTACTCTATTTAATCCAATCTGTTCTGTAGATTTGCTTTTGTGTTTAAGGTCCTTATCATGTTGCAACCTCTCATAACCTTCAGATCACGGACTGTTATACTGATATTCTCCTGTAGAATTTCCTGATACAATTTGGAATTCATTGTTCCCTCGATTGCAAGTTGTCTGACAAAAGTGAAACTTAAAATTCTACAATTTGCTCTGAAAGGTCCCCCCCCTCACAACTGTCCACAGAACATTGTTTCAGTAGCTTTGTGGAACATCCAGGAGCCAAAGGCTGACAAGTTTGTGTATATTTAAATGTAACTGCACACATTTTTCCTGGTAAATCTCAATCATCAATTGTGCAGGAGCCTTTTGGCCATGCCCACAATTTACCTTAAAGGAACGCAGCCACTATTAGCCTGGTTTGAATATAAATGTCCATTGTTATTGTAGGTTTGAAAAGTATTGATGAAGTCTACTGAAGTAATGGAGAAATTGGATTAAGAGAGCGACTGTTATCTGGAGGCCTTAGCTCTGGCGTTACAAACAAGATGAAATATATTGAATGGCAAAAAGAGAACTGTAGTAGAAAATATTAGTTCAGAGCCCCGGACCTTGGACGAGGTTAAGAGCAAGTGATGTGACTTCAAGAAGCGTATAACTGCGCACCAGATCCACCTGCCTTGATGGCATTTTACAGGATATGCAGTCAGACTTGCAATAAAACAGCCTCGTCTGTGCTTTGTTACAATTCAGCCTACTTTTATTGACAGATTCTGACCATGAAGACCCTGTGGCCTCCAGCAAACAGGTTGAGGTTCAGGGGAGAGAAGCGAGTGCACCACAGCCATTGCACACTGCTTTAGCCTTTATATAGTGACGTTTTGATAATCTATTAATTGGTCACACATGAAGGTGTAGGCTTATTCCTACTCTCTAATATTGTGTGATCTTGGTGACAAACCGATTTACTCAAGACAGAACAAAAATAAGGCTTGTCAAAAAAAGGTTGTTAACCACTCACACAGTGTAATCATAGTGGATATAGACCACATCCTAACACACTGAAGAGCTCTAAATAAAATGTCACCTACACTTGATATTATCCTTACAATTATACTGACAGTATTGCACTAATTGGAAAAGATGTATGCATGCGTGAAATATGTGTACCAGTATGCACAGTCTCACCACCTGTTGATATTTATAAATTCTGAATCCGCTGTGGAAAGTGGCATACAGTAAGCACATATGCGCACACATTGTTTATACATTTTGCGCCAGGTGGTCTTTGGAAAACTGAGACAGACAGCAATGCTTTTTGTAGAGAACAGGGGTTTCCTCCTTGCTGTCATTACATGAACAGCACTCTTATTCAGTGTTTTGTTTCTCATTGTGGACTCGTATGTTAGAAAGTTCAAGAGAAGTCCGCAAATCCTTAGTGGTTACCATAGGAGTCTTTGTTGCCTCATTGAGCATTATGCGGTGTCCTGTGATCTTTGCTGGACCCCCACTCCTAGAGAGTAGCAATGGCACTGCATTTTCTCCAGTTGTATACAATCTGTCTCACTGTACACTGATGGATGCCCAAGTCTTTGGAAATGCTTTCCCAGCCTTATGAACCACAATAACTCTTCTCCGAAGGTCCTCTGAAATTTCTTTTGATCAGGGCAAATAACACTTCAACAGATCTCTTTTTTTGAGAGCAAACTCTGTTGGTAACTTTGTGGAGTTTTTATCTCTAAAACACACACACACACACACACACACACACACACACACACACACACACACACACACACACACACCTGAATGTCATATCATTGATTGGATCACCTGACTAAAATTACCACCTTTCAAGTCATTATCATAGAGATTAACATACTTTTCCCTGTTTAGGCTGTTATTGCTTGAAAAATATGATCAATAAAAACATGTAAAAGTAAATTTTCGTGTACCTAACAATGACTGAATAATAGGGATGCTCCGATCTGGATTTTTGGGGCCGATACAGATCACTGATTCTTTTCCTCAGGATCGGCCGATACCGATATGTTTTTAAAGAAAATGTTTACTCTTTGCTAACTACTACCAGTACATGTCTCTTCTTAGAATGGTCTTACCCATATTTCTTACCCATATTATTGTACCCATATGATGACACTGTCTTTGCATAGACTTGTGGCTTACATTAAGGTTGCCCATTATTAAACACTCATTAAACTCATGAATAGGCTCCAAATATGATTCATTATGTTGAGAAGGAAGGACTGTATATGGGATGTTTTGTGTTAGGTGGATTGCTCGATCCACAAGGGAGCTCTCGTAAGGAGCAGACGGAGGCAGGAGTCGATATGATGCTCTTTATGTAGTTGTGATGAAGAGACATACAGACGGATTCATAACACATTTGAACAACAGTGAAAGTTATTAATATAGATTGATTGATAGCATTGATTTGTAGGTGACTGTACTGTCCCCATACGTAAATACCAATGCAAACAACACACAACTCCATCACGAACGCATACACACACTTCCTCCATGTAATGTAGCAGAACTAGCCAAAACACTGCAACCGGAGGACTGCACAGAATGAACGGACCCCACTAATATGTTAGGGCGCCCTAGTGTTTGCCTGACAGAATTAACAGTCACATAGAGGGGAATTCAGAACACAGTATATATCAGATATATACTTCAATAAGAGAGAGTTCACGTTGTTATAGCTACTGTACCATTCAGAACAATGTAATCTGATACTTGACTTTCATACCAATTAAACGGCGCAGCTCGCTCCTAAAAGATCGTTTTTTGCGATCGGCTAATTTGGCGACCACCGATCAAGTGATTTGGAGTGAAAAACGGCTGATTTATATCGGTGGCCGATCGATCGGAGCATCCCTACTGAATAACAGTATAACAGAATAATTGATGGGCACATTCACTTAGGGCTGTGCGATTATGGCAAAAATGATAATCACGATTATTTTGATTGACATTGAGATCACGATTATTTAACACGATTACTCATTGACTTTGAGAACATCATGAATTCATTGAACATTGACACTGGCTTTTCTTTTTTTTCTTTTGGTGTATAGAGAGGTAGAGAGTCAAGATGGCTACTAATGAATGTACGATACTGCTGCTACTGAGACCTATGATTTGCCTTAATGTTTGCCTGTTGAAGTAAACGGCGCTTGTTAAAGACTCCGGCGTGCGTTTATTCATGAGCCTACATTACAGATGTCTCCTCAGTCATCATGATATCTGTGTTTGCCACGACTTTCAGTAATTCAGCCAGGTAAACATCCGCGCTGGAATTGTGGGAGGAAGTTGGGGTCAAACTTGGTAATATGATTAATTTGCATAAAAAATGAATGTGTTAAGGTTTCCAGATTAATCACGAGCGGTGATGCGTTAATGTTGACAGCCCTAATATGTATATATATGTAAATAGTACCTAAAGTTGGCCCCCGAGGGCTAATGATCTAAAATTGGTCTGGAAAAAGGTAACAGGTTGTCAATGTCTCTTCCTCTAGTCCACTGAGAACTGGAGCCCAGTGCAAGAAGGTTCAACGCTTCACTGGCGAGAAACAAAAGCCATGGGAGGGGGACGACGAGTCAGTCCCTCAAGCCAGCGGAGCACATTTGCCTCTACGGTCTCCACAGAACGCATCACTGGTTCTGAGGGCATAGAGGTCGGCTTGTGTGGTGATGCATTGGAAATATGTGAATTATTTAAATGTTAAATTAGATTATTTGCAATTCATATGTACACAACATCAATTGCGCACAAGGAGAGAGCACTGCGCAGCACTCCTCCTCAATATAAGAAATTTGTCGGCTGTATATGCACTCCCAGTACTGCCTCCTGCTTCTCACAATCACATACTTAATATATCCTATAGGTTGTAACCCAGCAAAGAAGAATCCATTTCAGTAAGAGCAGAGGCAGAGAGATGATAATAAAAAAAGAGAATTACATGCCAGGATGGTTTACCAGTAGTATTTCAATCCCTGTCACCATGTTTCCTGTGCATAATGATGCAGCTTTACTGCCTATGATTAACATGACACTGAATTCAGTTACCACAGGTGTAGAACTGAAATAGTTAGTTGTGCTTAACATATTTAAAAGATTGCATTCAGTTTGTCCATGGGTGAAGGATTTACCCGAGTGTGGGGTTGAATGTAGCTTAACATGCACAAAACCGGTTTCTGGGATGTTGGGCAGATCTACTGTGTGTTCACATGCACAAAGCCACGAAAATAGCAATGTGTGATTGACTTGCGCTTTAGATGTTCACAGGTGGAAGGTGCAGGTGTAACTTCACCCCAAAAATGACACCGTTTTTTAAAACTTTTTTTTTTATTGACACCCATCGCAAGTCTCTCCACCAAACTACCAAACTGATGACAGCAGGGAGAAGTTGTCATTGCGTCTCACAAACTGTGCTGTGGTTGTGCCTGCACGAAAATAGAGCCCCATGTGTCACTATGGGATCTTAGCATGGGTTTTCTGGCAACTTAGAAGAACGTTTTCTTTTTTCTTTCCCCCCCAAAATATGTCTCTTTTTTAAATGAAATGAAGAAAGGAGCGCTGCATGGATCCAGTATTAATGAAATGATGAGAGCCAGGTGCACATGGATGGGTTGGCATGAAGCAATTAGCAAAAAATTGAAGTTTGTCTCTTTGTAAAAACCTTTTTTATGGAGGAGTTGAGGGAGAACTTCAAAAATTCCACAGCAACACTGGTCTTGAATTGATTTTTTTTCAAGCCTTTATTGAAGCATGGCTACTAATTTAAAAACCCAACATGTTTCTTCTCATGTTTCTGTCTTTTTTTATTTTAGTGTGTTCTGTAGATATTTTTTTTTGTAAATGTGGGGGTACTTTCACTCCTGCAGTTTCTTTAGATATTTATATCATCAAATATGGACAGTTGTTGTGTAAATGCAACTCTAATCGACTATTTCTGGGGACGGGCTGAGCCATGAAGCGAGATTATGAATTTTCATTGTATTTGCATTTCTTTATCCACGGGGGAAATTCTCCAGCTGCTGGGGGCCAACACAGTTAAACAAATGTAAAGGAAACACTTATTCACAAATCCGTATTGCGCTGCCCTAGGCCATAACAGTAACAAATCACAAGTTGAGCAGTATTCCCCATTACGTTTCAAGAGTAAACCTGATACAATTTGTTTGCACAACCACTGCACACAGATGTTCGAACCGAGTGAGCAAGCGTTTCAATAGTCACTGTACAGAGCTGCAGCAGTAATCATGTGTTTGGTTATCCTTGCTCTTATTCAACATGTACATATGTCTTTGAATCTGTCTTCATTGGTGATTGGTTTCTGTCTGTAGGGCACATACTGTAGATGTGCTTCTGAACATTAGACAACATATTCCTTGATGGCTGAGAATGAAAGTGGGTTTCTTAAGTGAGGCGATGTCAGCTAATTTGTCTTGTTGGTGTAATGGAAGCTAGCGTGTTTACCTGAGGGGAAATACAGAGGAGAATAATTTGGATTGGGGGTTGTGTGGTGTTGAGGGAGAGACAGACTGGGCATAGTTCCATTGCTTTGGCAGCCTGCAGGGGGTAGGGATTATTTATTCCTGCCAACAGCGATACGGGTTGATTTCAGAGGCCTTTGATGAATCGAAAAGTTACCCAATGATATGTGACAACATTTTGGCATTCGTGCAGATGGGTCCTTACTAGGGCTGTCACTTTTTATTCAAGGTTCGAACATTCGTTCGAGCGTGGGGGAAAAAATAATATTCGAACTCTGTAATGACCGTTCGAATTCAAAATTTACAACAACAAAAAAAAAGTCTGTTTATATTGCGCAATGCCCTATTCAGTAAACTAAGCTAGTAAATGGAGCAGAGTAGCGAGCAAAGCGTCCTGATCGGACAGTTGCCACACTGAGAAGCAGCGTGTGGAAGTATTTTGCGTTTTACACGGTAGATGGCAAAGTAATTAATGATATGGTTGTTTGTCGGCGGCATAGACAAGCGGAGTGACGTCAGGTGCAAAGCTCCGTCTGACTGCTTACTACTTGGCAAACTCTGCAGGCTCCATTAGATCGTAAAATGCCGTCACCGATAAGTTAGCAAGATTTAAATGCAAGATTTATATGCATATGTGAACCACTTGTATTGTGTCGGGATTTCAGGATCTCATGTTGGAAGTGGAGCTGAGGTTGTGCCCAAATTTCCAAGGCGCACTTCAATGCATCACAGTGTATTACGGCGGAGGTTGTGCCCAAATTTTCAAGGCGCACTTCAATGCATCACAACGGCGAAAGTTGTCAGGGTGCCCGGTGTTGCGGTCCAGCCAAAAAAGCACAAAACGACGGTTGACGACATTAAAGAATGGCTTTTTTTTATTGCTTAGGCAGATTTGAACTTGACATTTTTCCTTCCACCTTCTCACTCCGCTCCCCATAGCTTATAGAAAGACAGTACGCAGAGACACCAAACCGAAAGGAAACGAAGCACTGTCAGGAGCTATTTCAGTCTTGTAAACAACAATGAAGGAACTAGCGCCGTGCTTCGGTCCGGTAGATACCGGTCATACAGGTGCCATATTGGCACCGGGTTTCGGTACCCAACACCTACATATCTTTTGCTTTTGTATTTTCAGTAGAAAATAAAGGTATTTATAATTAGTAGTGGGGCAGCAGGGAATTAGATTGTTCATTACAGAGGGAGATCGCAGAACAGCTGATTTTGCCCACTTTAAGGTCAGACAGACAACATGGTGTGGCACTAGGGTGTGAAAGCCACTGAATAATACAATTAGACTGTTTTTGATGGGAAATGTACGTGTTGTTTGAACAAGGCTTTTTTGATTTGGCATTAACTGATGGCCACATAGGTATGTGGGGGTGAAGGCCGGGACGGTTGGGATACAGTAGGGCTGGCATTTTAGTGAAGTCAGTGACCTATCCCTTTAAACGTCTAATCAATTTGTAGTTTATATGTGACATTTAGTTATTTCACATGATTTCCTTTTGCATGCTGTCATGTTGGTGCAACACTGCAGAAGGAGCAATGAATGCTGCCATAGTCAATTGTTGTAGTGATAAAGTTTTTAATTGAGCCAACATGGGTTATGGGTTCATTTTTATGGACCAGAGATTGAATCAAACAAAATAGCTTAATATCAACAAACAATCCTAGTTTGGGCTTTCATTTAACTTTCTTGGGTCAGATTCATGTCCCCTTTGGAAATGTGTTATTTAGGAAATGTGTTATTTTAGCATAAAATATTTGGAGGTTTGGGAACTAATTAAAAGACTTGGCTTACTGTCAAATTCAAAGAGAACAGAGGAATAAGCAATAGGGTTTATCCATAACCCTGGGCTTGCTTGAGGATGTTTGGCTGGCAGCTTTGATCCAAAAGCCCAGAGAAATTAGGTGGTCAGAAGAACCATGATGCCATGTTTACTTCAAATGTCAGCCTAATTTAAACTCACTGCTTAGGGGTGTTTTGTATATCTTTGGAAATCAGGCTAAAGAAGCACTATTATTGAACTTTAGCATGTTAATGATGGGAAGAGTTTTGAGGTACAGGACAAAATAATGGAAACAAGAGCCTACTAGAAAGAAAGTACCACTTCCAGAACAGCAACAGATCTCGTTGAAATGCTGTCATGATGTCCTGAACTGTGTGTAGTGGGATATTGGACCATTTTTCAAGAAGGAACGTCTAGTTCTTTGACGGATGAAGGAGGTCGAAATCTGCTTTGGAGTCTACACTCTATATCTTCTCACGAGGGCTCAGTGATGTTTAGATCTGCTGATTGGGGAGACAATGGAAATCATATGACTTCTACCTAACTGGTGTTCAGGTGTCACCAGCGTATACATGTACATTACAGTACCATTAGGGCTGCACAATGTATCGCTTTATTATGGTCATTGTGATATGAACTTGCATCACTACACATCACAAAAGACTGCAATATCTACTTTGAATAGGCCTATACTATATTTAATAATGTGCACATCATGTTATGTTCTCTGTCACGCCAGAGACTAATCTCGCTGGTGTTCACTTGTTGATACGCATCTTTTTTTTCTCGTCTGCTTGTACGAGACAGACCGACAGAGCCTCCCGCTGTGAAAACGAAAGTGGAACTTAGAATTCTACAATTTGTGTGCATATCTTAGTAACAGTGTTCCGTCCACCACCTACCCCTAACCCCGTACCACGCACAGTGGTCAGGTAAATGTCTCTCCCTCTGTCACTGAGTAACAGCGGCTTACTTACCCAATAGTAAAAGTACCGTAACTACTGCTCACCAACTTAATTTTTTTTGGCGTCATGCGTTAGCACAGATGGCGCAAACCAAAAGTGACGGCGCTACAATGTTTACATGCCACATTAACCCGTTTAATAGCACTAGCACTTTAATGTACTTTGTTCTGAAGCCAAGAAAACCAACCTGCCACCCGCCACCTATCTATC
>CABFOS010140265.1:8084-21473 GCA_900660315.1 Diretmoides pauciradiatus
GGCGTCGTCTCTTAGAATTTAGTCTGCTGGTAGGGTCATTAGCTTCCCCGGGTGGACCCGGGTACTGACGGGGGGCGCGACGTGAACGCTGATCCATTGCCCCCCGAAATGGCCACTTGAGGCTGGTTGCAAAACTGAGTCAATGTTAAAATGCCCAACTTTACAGCAGAAATAAACATGTTTACAGCCTGGTACAAAAAAAGGGGTTTGGTCTCTATAGCTAATTTTTATATAACTCACCCGTTTAAATTATATTAAGGATTAAAGTTATGCATAATTAAGGGCGTGGCCGGTTTAAGTGACAGGTGGGTGCCGTCATGTGCGAGCTAGGTGGGCGTGTTTCTGTACTACAGAACACATTGGCTGCTCAGTGATATTGGTATGTTTGCAATCTCCACAGAGGAGTTGATGAAGTTGTTGACCATGTGATCCCGAGGGACCGTGTCACCTGGTTGTGAAATGAGAGCAGGTCCACCAATGAGGCCTCTCGGGGTCATCAGATCTGATGGAATACACAGAGCAGTAGCTGTCAGCGTTTTCCACTCTAGTGTGAAATGGAGCTGCCCGTGCTTTCCGCCAGACAGGAAAGCTGGTTTGAAAAGGTATCCTCTAGGAATGGCTGACATGTCTTGAGGCTCTCGTGGAGCTGTTATAGTAGTAAAAACCACATGACGTCCATGTCCTCCCAAGAATCCCTCGCATCAATTTGAACGTGCATGAGAGAGAGAGCCCTTAAAGAGGTCAAATTCCTAGAGTCGGCTTTTGGCACAGCTGTTTGAAAGGAGGTTGAATGTTGAGTGTTTGAGGAAGAGAATTTATTGTTCATATTTCTTGCATCACTGAATTCATGTGCAGAGAGAGATGTGACATTCATCACGTAACATCAACATTAGCACTGACAGCTCCATTAAGATTTGCGTAGTTGTAATTGCACAATGCCGTCATTGTCCACCTCTCTTCATTTGTCAGTGTCAGCTGCAGAAGTCAGCCTTTATGTCTCTGCCTCCACTTGCTGTCAAATGCAAGGTCTTAAATATGGAAAGCTTTTCCTCAACAAATCTAGTCTTGTCACTTTGATGCACACACATACTGGGTTATAATCATAGTTTTAGTGGTAGGGTAATTCCTGTCATCCATTGTAATGTGTAGCCACTAATACATGTGTTTCCTACTACTGTCTACAGTAAGCGCTGACTAATTCCCATAAGGGGTTCCCAAGGACTGAAGCATGTTGATTTTAAGGGCCTCAGTACATTATACACAGACAGTAAGAGACAACTTGAAGTGTTGAAACAAAGCTCGCTGCTTCCTGGCTATTGAATGAGAGTATTTAATTCCCACCCTTGAGGCCTTAAGGGCAAGGTACTCAGCCTCCTCACAGTTGCATTTATTTTTCATGTGCTGGTCTACACTTTGTTCAAATAACATGTGCATAAGTATCAGCCCTAAGACATAAAACAAATCCAACTGTGTAGTCCAGCTGCAGGTGGCAGGTCAGAATATGTAACCAGTTGTATAAAGCCCCCATAAACAAGACTAACAGTACACAGTTTAATTATCAATGAAAGAGAGATACTACGTACTGTACACAAAGTTTCACATACTTGCTTTTACTTACAGCTTCAAAGTGAGCTCTCTTAGGTCAGTTGACCCCATAATAGTACCACTTTGTCTCTGTCATTCTTTTCATTGCACTTGGAACAATGACTTCCCCTCACTATCTTTACTTTCGAAGCCAAATGTAGTGCAAGTCCAATATGTACTTGAAACCATTTTCAAGTATATGGTAGTAACAATGGGCCTCATTTGTTTTTAATAAGTATGTTTATTGGTTTTCCAAGGCAAAACAACACACTTTCACAACACTTTCACAAAGCATACATATAAAATAAAATAACTCGGCCCACAGACCCAAACATCGACACAGGAGGGAGACTCAGGCGTTACATAATGTAAGACAAATAAACTTGACAAAAAGTCCCTACTACTACTAGTAAAATAGAAAATATATTCAATCCAATATAGAACATAAAATGCTCCCATGGTCTAAGAAATACATTGTCTTTGGAATATAGCAAACATGTCAGGTAATCTAGCAAAACATATTCAAGTATGACCTTATGTCACTGTGTTGGGACTTTGTCTGTTATTCAGTTCAAAAGATTGCACTTTCTTGCACAGATGTTAGTATTGTATAGTTTCCCTTTGTATTTATCAGTAAGAAATCCATTTGATATCCCAAGTAGTGTGCGTACTTGATCACTTTCTAGGTTAATGGCTAAGATTTTATTAATTTCCTCCCCTATAATATGCCAAAACCTGTATTTTCCAGCAAGACCACAGACAATGTGTGAGACTAGCCGTCTCTGTTTTGCACTTGACATATAAAGGCGATAGGTTAGCATCAATCATCAAAGGCGATAGGTTAGCATCAATCATCAAAGGCGATAGGTTAGCAGGTCAAACACTTAATTTCCTGCATTCTGGTGAATCTTTATACACTAATTTTTGGCTTTTCTGCATCAGTCTATGGTGGAAATGTCTTTATTTATGTAAAGGAAAACACAAAATTCAGGCATCAGGTGACAATTCAAAATTTAATGGAATATAATGCAGTAAGGCTCTCAGGCATTCTGTATTGCTTTCAAATATTTATTCTCCTGTAGGCTAGAATAATTTTTTCTCATGTAATGTTATCCCTGCTGAGTCCACACATAATGAGCTCATAATTCATATTCATGTTTTGGGAGTGCTGAAGAAAAAAGACCCGCCCCTGTCGGAGGCATTGTTGCATCTATGAGTAACGGTTTTCCAAAATAAAAGTCCTCTGCTTCTTTCATGTTTTTATTGGGGGACGTATTTTAAATATTGAGGGGACGTATCTCCTGTGTCCCTACCGAAATCTATGCCTATGCGTGTTATATAGCCACCCTCTATATTCTGGCTGTGTGATCCATTTGGGATTCCAGCCAGAGACACGATGATGTGCTTTTTTATCAGACAGACAGAGAGGCTGAGCTGTCGCCGTCACTCGCAGCAGCTCAAGGAGCAGTGCTGCTTGTGACCTTCTGTACGGTAACCAGTTGATTTTGATTGCGTCTTTGCCCTTCATTTCCCATCTGAATTTTTTTCTAAATTCTGCCTTTTCCCCGACATTGCGTCTTGCTACTTCGGTTAATTACCGCAGTGCGACAGGTAGACCAACCAATCAACCACTGTCATCTGCTGAGCTGTGACAGATCCTGACGGCATCTCACGTTTTTAGATCAATTAACTAGGTCTAAACAATAACGTCGCACATTGAACCTATGGCCTTTGCAGTGTCTCTGCCTTTTTTCTTTGCTACCTGAAGGTTTCTGAGGTTTTATTTCATAAAAGTGTATTCATTTTCTTTACATTAGCGGAGGTGGGCGGCAATTCAACGGAGGCGGGGCTTTGTGGGAAGCCCTGGTGTCTGTACCATACTCTATGAACATACTGTGGAAAAAGCTTATAGAATTGCCCGTCTGTAATAAGAAAAACTGCCTCTCTGTACATCAAGAACTTTGATTGGAGAGTAATAGTCCCTTATCTGACTAAAAGACATTAAAAAGGGTCCGTCGAGGAAGTCATGCAGGTTAGAAATGCCCTTAGTTGCTCAAACCAGGAAACCAGAGTCTGTTGTACCTGGAAAGAAATCAGGATTATCACATATCGGAGTGAACAGACAGAGACAGACGTGATCTGACAGACGTGACCCTCTAATCTTCTTATAGCCCGCCATGCTTTAATAGTGCCTGTTGTAATATGGTTGTTGCTTTCAACTTTCAAAGGTTTAAGTTTTTTAAGAAAATAAATTGATAAGGGAAATTTGGACATGGAGCTCTCTATATCAAACCATAAAGACGTGGCCTCTTTATGCACCCAGTCAGTTATGAGTCCTATAGGTGAGCACTAAGCTGATAAGCTGTCCAGAAGGTCAAGACCACCCTTTAAAGATGGGAGACGTAGCGTTGCCATTTTGAGGCGTGGCTTTCTCTGAGCCCATATAAAGGAACTAACCCGGCTTTTCAAGTTGTTCAAGTTTTGTGAGAGAAGAGAATTGGAATCATTTGAATTGTTAATTTTCAACAGGGTGGCCCATCTCTCCAAATCCAATCTGATGTGTTCAAACAGGGGAGTAAAATTACCCTTATACATTTGGTCAAAATTAGGTGTTGTATATCTTCCCAAATATATGAAACCTGTAGGGGACCATTTAAAAGGGAAGGGGGGTGGAGTTTGAGGTTTTTGTATTAGACTGTCCAGAGGCATTGTTTCTGACTCGTTGAAGTTTATTCTGTACCCTGAAAAGACACTGAACTTGCTGATTATCTCAGTATGGGCAGAAGTGGATACCTCAGGTCTGCTAAGAAAGATCAGGACATCATCTGCATAAAGAGTAATCTTATGTTTGTTTGCTATGTTTAGGCCATGTATGTCAGGGCTTGCCCTAATCGCCCCGGCCAAGGGCTCTATCGCTAGAGCAAACAGGAGAGGCGGAAGAGGGCAACCCTGCCGCACGGACCTCTGAACGCAGAACATACATTCATATTTACACTTACAATCTTTCAGAACTGGTTTCTGGTTTTATTTATTTGCTTTTATTTCGGGATTGTTCAGAGGTGTGTATAAAATCTGTATGTGGAAGAGACCACTCACATATGGCCGTCTGTCGTCAGTCTCTTAAAACTGCACCACTGATTTTGATGTTTAATTTGAGTTGTCACACATGCAAAATCACACTGCCCACACCAATGCATTGATTATTTTATCTCCATTGCCATTCGTTCTTTTCATTTGTCACCCCCTTCTTTTATAAAATCACTAATACAATTAGCAGAAGATGACTGAAGGATGTATCTAATAAATTATATACAATTGCTCTAAGACTGTAATAAACTGTATGACAGGAAAATGCTGCATTTCACAGTTTAGATGGCTGCAAACTCTAGATGTGCCAAATATGGGAGATTAGAGTGTGATGTTATGTAAATTAAGGTGCTACACGAACACACACTTCTGCTAAGAATATTTTATCTCATCAAATATGAGCTAGTATATGATTAAATTGCAAGCTCTATGGGTGTTTTGTGAATCCCATATTGTTTTCTGAAGAACAAATTTATGGGAAAGTGATTATGCTATTGGCATCATCCTGTGCCTACAGCCCTTCACTATGGAGATCGAGCACTCCCTAAAGGAGACAAACATGTCACATGACTTGTGCATAAAACAAAATGCACAGATAAATGCAGAGAGATTTGTATCTGCAACCTATCATTTGAAAAAAAAAGTAATCTGGCTTGTAGATATGCAGAAATATATGTGAATTTTGAGACTTTGAGAAAATACAGATTAATTAACATTAACATGCACCACTTTTGACCACAAATGCTGCATATATGCTACACAGGAGCCATACTGAATGCATGCTAAATTGGACAGTGCAATTCACCTTTCATTGTTGCTGCACAAAAGCTATGCCAAAATACTCAGTACTCAATACTACTACTCAATACTACTACAGATAAAAATCACTATTTATTTGTGCATTGTGTTTGACATTTGTTTGTGTATCCTTTTGACACTGTTTGATCTCCATACTTCACTTCCTCCTGAGCTGAAATGATATCTCTTAGTTTACCTAATCTCTGCTTCAGTATCTGACGTTTCAATACCACTCTCTCAAATATCTGCTGTCATCCACACTCAGCAGATTAAAGGAAATTTTGCTTTCAGAATTAGAAGTTGCCTCTCTGGTTTATGCAGCCCAGGCAGCTGAAAGTAAAGCAGATTCCCTTTATGCAGGATCCAGAGTTGAATTAAAAGTGCATCCCAGCACCCATCAATCAGCAAAATGTTTAATTCATTAAGCACCTTTCTGATTGATGGGTGCTGGGATGCACTTCTAATTCAACTCTGAATTAGACGTGAATTAGAATAGAGCCTAATGAATTAAACATAGCTTCACTGAATGAATGACCTTGCCCCCCTACACAGTGATGACGAGACATGTCTGTTGATACCCCATGCAAAGACTGCAGACAGGCAGGTGGGGTTGGGTTATAATAGACTCATATATAGGACCCAGAACCCCCATGCTGCACCTTCACAGATACTCTTATTGAACTTTGTCTACAACATGACACAACTGTAACAGACACTCAAACTCGAACAACACGATTTGAAGCGTCGGTGCACGTCTGCCAGCATGCAGTCATTTCTACACATGCCAAAAAGCCAGACTCCAGCAGTGGCCAGCTCAGTTTGTCACTCACATGTCAGTTTAATTCCTCTAGGATGAGGAAACCCGAGTATGGCCATCATAAGCAAAACTCTGCTGCCAAGGAACATGTTCATTCCTTCAACTCATTCTCTCATTCAATTCCCATCTCCTTTGCTTTAGCCTCTCTGTCTGTTTCTCTGCATGGGGTCATCTTAACAAGCTCAGTACCGGCCCCTTGACTAATTGCATCCTATAAACACAACTATAGGTCCGAGAGAGAAACTTCTGCCTCATGTTAACTGTGTTCTCACAGTTAATTGGTTTGTTCTGCTTGATGCTATTGCTTGCTTGCTTTGCCTCCAGAATGTTACGAGCTAAGGTCAAGGACTTATTCCAACATGCACTAGCATGCTAGAGGCCTCAACCCAAGCTTTAAGCTGGCTACCATGTCAAATACTCAATAAGCCTTTGCACTGTTTGCCTAGTGTTTTGAGATTTTTCCTTGAGTCACTTCTTTTGCTAGCTGGGAAGATGTACTGCAGTAACCTCTGCTGGTGGAGATGCGGGGGTGGGGGGTAGCAGTGGTTTTGCAGTAGCTTTGCAGTAGCAGTGAAACAAGCAGTCTGTGTGGATTTACAAGCCTGAATTGGGTAATCCAGTGGGCAGAAATTACCCGTTTTTATGGAGAACTTTAATACTTGGGTGGACTCTGCCAGAACCTGTTAAGCCTTGCCAAGAACGGTGTCAAATGCTGATGTTTTTAAAAGAATGGGAAAAGCTCCAGTTTCAGGTCAAGGCAAACACATACTTTTTAACTGGCTGTGTTGTGGAGAGGTCTCACCCAATTAGAACCAATGCTACTATTCCGGGAAGTGAACTGTTATTGTTAGCTAAAAAAAATGACCCATTGCAGAACACTCCATCCTTGTTTTGTAAACCTTCTCCTCTCTCCCTTGACGACTCTCTGGTGCCAGACCTGTGGAGGTGTGAGGGAGGCTGAAAGGGTCCAAGTATAAAAGTACCCTAAGTAATATTTTTCCGAAATAAAGATTTCCTGGTCTGAGGTCATAATCAAAATGCAGGACCAGGCTTTGCAATAGCTCAAAGTCATATTAACAGTCACTGTGTCTTGAATGTGTAGGATTTACTGGGCTCCCCTCTACCATCAATTAGTCCCTGAGAGAAGAGAGCCATTGATCATTCCTGTAATGTAGATCTGCAATGATATCTATTATTCACACACTCAGAAGGCAAATATACCAGATCACTTCATGATCTACATTTGGCTTGTACTGTATCTCCTCTTGAGTGTCGTCGCACTTGTGAAACTGCATGTTGCCTTAGGACAAATGCTGAGGTAAACTGAGGGTGAGGTCCATGTGTCTCAGCATATCGGATTTGCTCAACACATGACTTACCCTGACTGTTGCATTAATCAGGAAATTTACTAAATACCTTCGGTCACACTGGCTAGCGTCATGATTTTTTTGTCATAGCAAATTTTTCTTATTTCTTAGCAGTAGTTATCCTTTTATAAATAAGAGACATGACAAGACACAATGTGTCAGCGTCCCTCTAACAGACCTCTAACTAATGGCAATTTCAATGAGGGACAATTAAGAAAGGAGAATTTCCAAAGAGTTGTAGGATGTGAGATAATCCGTAACCTTTGTATGCACAGTAATCCTCCCAGCACAGCCTATTTTTAGGTCTCCTGCATAGTGTGATGCTGCATAGGATTCCAACAAGACTGGACCCCCTTTTGATCCGAGACCTGTTTGCTTTTTTAAAAATGACGTGAACAACAGGTCATGCCAATTAACCAAGGACCCCCCTAAAATCTGCCAGTGGGAATCGATGATTTCAGGACAACCTCCTTTTGTTTTAAGAATTGTGTTTAGAATTACTGAAACACATTGAACTGGATTCAAATGATTAAAGATAAATGATACTTTTAAGATTGAATAATGAATTGACTTGTTGAGATGGTTTATGTAGCCTTATAGCCTCGAGGGCAGGAAGCCTTGATCAGTACTGATTCCTGGTTGGTTGTCCTGATGCCTCACTGGGCAGTCATGCATATCCAGTGGTTTTGACACTGTGGGTTTGACTCTGACTCATGACTGACTGTTTGTCGCCTGCCTTCCCCTCTCTCTCCCATTTGTCCTGTAACTCTCTGTCCTGTATCGTGCAGGATACAGCACAAATAGTCTCTGAAAGAATGATTATATAAAAATTAATGAAAAACGACTCCTTGCCTTTGCAATAACTTCAAGTGATTATTTGAGATTTAAAAAAAGCCAGGACCTGGTGATAAGAGATAAGAGCCAGATAATGATCTGTCTTTCTAAATGAAGTTGTGACTTTCCCCACAAGGACAAAAACAGGACCAGGTTGAGGGTCGAGGCGTGATAAGGCAGCGCATTCTGTCTCTGCCGTAGGCCAGACCTATCATTTCTAAATCCCCAATTGATGATAGTTGTGTTTCCAATACATGACATGATGCTGGTTAACACACCTATCAGCAGCAGCTATTCAATACCCACATTCTAGATTAAGAGGCAGATATGTGTCTCGCGTCTCAAGGAAAGAAATATAAACAAGAGATAAAGACTTTGAACTATTCTATTGCTGTTTTGTAAACATGCTCTTAGTCCTAGCATTGTTGTTCGTGGATAGCGTGAACGTGTGCGTCATTTTACCCGTTGAAGGTTATGAGGGTCATTTAAGGGGCTCTTATCTACTGTGTCTTAAGTCAAGAGGTTGAGTACAAAATGGGTAAACATGCAAGATACTGTAGATAAAATGGCTGGGCCTCCCGATTGTTTCCCCCTCTTGGACACTGGAGTGCTTTATCGGTTGGAATACATGGGTGTGTGTTAAAAGAGCAGTGGGACTTTTAAAGTCACTGACTCATCAGCCAGAAAGGTTTAAGGATTTGACATATGGTTTATGGCACTCTCGCACGTATGCAGAAAGACCTTGAGTAATGCTTAAGGAGCATGACATAAGAATATAAGCACACACATGAAGGTGTTATACAATCTGTGCAATCACATACACGCCCATAAATTAACATACAGTCCCCTGGAGGTGGTAAGATCAAGTACTTATTTCTGAGGGATTGCTGTTAAGGGATAAAAGGAGTGAGACTGGTCTTGCTTACGTAGCGAGGCTGTTCAGCACTTTCAATGCTTATCACGTCCTAGTCAGGGCAACTTCTGACTTCTTGGATGTAATTGTGGTTTTTGCTGTCTCTGTCCCACTGGCCTTTTAAATCTACAGCTTTGTGGAAAAACACACTGACAATGGGAGCGAGGACAGCGTGGCTAGTGTAATCGCGTAACCCTGGTACTGAAGGCTGACACACATCATAGTGGACAAAGACACGGATGAATACCCTTCCACCTAGACCGCAACTGGAAAAACAAAAAAACATGATTTCAGCAAAGGCTCTTGTTTTAATGCCACAGTATCTGCAGGAATGAAACTATTTGTAATCTTTGTGAAGGCCTTGCAAAGCTTATCATGTGACATGTCCCACTTAGCCAAAAGCATAGCCTGGTCAAGGACTTTGTCAAGGCTTATTCCATTTATTAGGCTGGGGTGTTTTGTGTTAACTGGATGTTCTTTAAAAACAAAAGCCTAATTTGTTACTGAACAATTAGAAACAACATTTCCCTTTTCTGCTCATATGCTTTGTCACAAATGATCAACAGTTCTTTATGAAAGAGGCTGAGCGGTGTTTCCTCCCTCTTACAGTGTGTTTTCACTATGTTGTCACCAGCTGCTCTTTGTTTTGCTATAGCTCTCCCTGCTGAATCCTTCAGCTCAGCCAGCCCACCTTGCTGTCCTACATTCTTCGTAGTGGGAAGCTTTAACTGGTCCAGGAGAAAATGAACAAGTGAGACTTGATGAGAGCTAATCTTTCTAATATCTACTCACGCGGTCGGGGGGAGGCCATTCAAAATATCCTGTATGACCTTGCTGGTCCTTCGGAAAAGGTTGAACCTTGCATATTTCGGAAAATCGAGATCACTGCCACTGTAATTTAATTTACTGGGGATCATCAGAGAGAGTAATCTGAGAAATGCTCTAGACAAGTTGAAATTAATTTGTCTAATTAGTCCAAATCCCTCGCACATTGTTATCCAGAAGGGCTTCAGGACGCTCTTCCAGACAAGGCTATGAGAGAGTTTAGTTCCATCTCCCGTCCCCAGCAGGACTTTACTGTAGGCTGGTGGCACACACTCTCTCTCATCATGCTACGCTTCACGCTGAGTGGGCATCCGAGAAGCTGATTGGATTGTGTAACATCCTCGGGTGGGAGACCCTGTGGAGGCTGATTTTAGAGCCACTCGTCTGGCTGGTGAAGGTCAGCAGATGGTTAGTGGCTCAAGGCCCTGTCACTCAAGAGACAAGAACTAGGCTGAGGATGGGGATGACAAATCGCGAGTAACATAATTTGCAGCAAAATGTTTTCTCTGTTTAGTTGCTCATTAATGAATAACTGAATTTCTCACATGAACCATTTGTTGTGGTCTGATGGTGCATAGACAACAATAAGCAATAGTGTAAACTGTAAACAATAAACATAGTGCAAAGAGCTATACAATGTAAGTATGAATATAATATAAAATATACTAAAATAGGTAGAAAATGTACTAACTACTAACTTAGTTGTTAGTAGTAGTACTAACTATGAAATGTAAAATGTGCAAATAAAATAGACAGATGGATGAACAGGGGCAGAATCCGCGTCAGTGGGGGTCGGGGGCTTGGTGAGTCATACTGCTGTAGGGAAGAAGCTGTTTTTATAGTGCGTGGTTTTGGTCTTGATAGGCCTCAGTCTCTTGCCGGGTAGTGTTCTGAACAGTCTGTATCCGGGATGAGAAGGGTCAGCCACAATCTTTCCTGCTCACCCCAGGATCCTAGGTGCGTGCAGGTCCTGGAGGGATGGCAGATTGCAGCCAATCACCTTCTCTGCAGAGCGGATGATACGCTGCATTCTGCCCTGGTCCTTGGCAGTGGCAGCAGCGTACCAGGTGGTAATGGAGCAGGTGAGGATGGACTCAATGATGGCAATGATGAGTAGAGGTGCACCATCATTGTCCTTGGCAGATTGAACTTCTTCAGCTGCCGCAGGAAGTACATCCTCTGGTGAGCTTTTTTGATGAGGCAGCTGATGTTCAGCTCCCACTTGAGGTCCTGGAAGATGATGATGCCCAGGAAGTGGAAGGACTCCACAGTGTTGACCGGGGAGTCATGCAGAGTGATGGGGGGGAGGTGGAGCTTGGCTACGCCTGAAGTCCACTACCATCTCTCCACTGTCTTCAGAGCGTTGAGCTCCAGGTTGTTACATTGAGTTATGAACCATTTTTCTCTACCTTCTGCCATATCCACAGCATTTCAGTCAGAGTCTTTGATCATGCTGCTCTTTGATGCGAGCGACACCTCGGGGATTGAGAGCACAAAGCAGAGAAAGATGCTTGGACTCATTTACAACAACATAGCATACATGCTTGTACAACGTAGCACAGACTGTTTGGGTGTGGCCTTTGCCATGCTGGATCTACTTATTAGTGTTTTATAATGTGTTTCCCTGTTTTAGGGTGTTTTGTTTTTTATTGTAAAGCACTTTGTAACTGTGTTTTGAAAGGTGCTATATAAATAAAGTTTATTATTATCTAACTCATCATCTAGGTATGAGGTGGGTGTGGGAGGAGGCGCAGTGGAGGCGAGATACTGACGTGTAGGAGACAAAGCCCTTGTCACTATCAGGCTTGGAACCGCACACACATTGTAACGCTCAGACAAAGGCACGCTTTCATCTGCTCTTTCTGCCATCATGTCACAGAGTTACCGCTGCTGGGCTGTTTGCACAAAAGAGCTGCCGTAGTGTCGTTCTGTCCTCCCTTCTACCTCTCTGCTAATCCTCCCTTTGTCCGTTCTGTTTCTGTCCGACTCATCAGGACCCTTTTCCAGTATCGAAATAATACGCTGGCCTCGTGCCGTATGCAAATGAGATCCCACTTGGAATCTCTGCAGGGGAAACTGTGGATTGGCCAGCCAATGCTTGTAATCATTGTGGTTAGAAGAGATCTGAAGCTATGTAGGTTTCTCTACTTGGAACTGGCCAGCGCCTGTGCTGTATAGAGAGGCGAAGTCCCTCCCCTTCCACTGGACCACCATGGGACCTTATTTCGGAAAGAAATGTGTACAGTAGTCAACGGCGAGAGACAAATAATTTTGTTGATCCTGTTTGAATTGTTTGTCAATTTACTGTTGAAGTAAAAGACTGTGAAAATACGTAATTAGAAAGACTATGCACCCAAAAGTGGCGTAAGGGATGTCATAACTTTCTCTCTCCACAAGCTACCCAGGGCCACTGAAGCTAACGTTAACGTTACCTAGTTAACGGTGCCTTTGTGTTTCGATGTAGTCACACGAGCAACGGGTCTTGCTCGTTCTTTCGCTTCCCGGCTGATCAAAGGACCAGGAGACGGCCGCGTTGGTGACATATATTGTGCGAGATGACAGATGTAGTTCACTGAGCGGTTTCACACAAAACTAAATGGTACTTTACAATTTTAAACATTTTTTTTGTGGTGATATGATTTACACTTAACATAAATATCAAATCTAAGGGGAATGGGTATTAATCGTATTAATAGGCCTTAAACGAGGACGGCGAAAAACTGTCTGGCAAATAAAGCGCTTCAGTAATTTCTGCAGGTCCCATGGGGGACAGCAGAAGGGGACTGCTATAAATGTGTGGTGGATTACATTACATTATGTTACATTACAGTCATTTAGCAGATGCTTTTATCCAAAGCGACTTACAATAAGTGCATTCAACAAAGGTAGTCAAGAGAACTACTAGTCACCAGAAATCATAAGTGCATCTAAGAGCAGAACCAGAGCTGAAGTGAAAGTGCAAAAGCAAATTAATACAAATAAGTGCTAAGAGGAAGGGTCAGGGTAGTACTTCTTGAAGAGGTGGGTTTATTGTTTTGTCGATGTCACTGCTCTCTGTGTGAACTATAGCTTAAATAGTAATATTGTTAGGATTCTATAATGATTGATACTAGCAAAGGAATGAAGATTGTACACCTGAACATAAGAAGTTTAGAGATCGGAAG
>CABFOS010140268.1:0-13724 GCA_900660315.1 Diretmoides pauciradiatus
ATAGCAGCACCACAATCACTCGCTGACTGTCAGACCAACAAACAAACTACATAGAGAAATCTGATGAAACTCACCGCTGAAGCTTTATACAAGTCCTTAAATCGATTGTTTATAGTGGTTTGTTTACGTTCCTTGTTAAGTACTCTGTCAGCTGAGGTGAAACACGCTGTCCATGTTGTCCAGCCCACAGCTTACACAGACAAGATGGCTGCCAAGCAAGTGCCGTGTCGACTGACAAGTCAACTGAACCAATAGAAACGTCCCAACATGTGGCCACAACCTAACTACATACACAACAACCAATGATGGTCAGAGTTGAAAGACGGAGGCAGTCCTCTTCCTGTTATCAGTTTCAAGCTGCTATGGCGAGTACCGGTGTGTTGTGTGTAAACGGGACTTTCAAAATAAATGCAACTTATAGTTGAGCGCGACTTATATACCGTATGTTTTTTTCCTCTTCATGACGCATTTTTTGACTGATGCGACTTATACTCCGGAGCAACGTATAGTCCGGAAAATACGGTATACCCGAAAAAAATGTCCGCCAACATGTTGGTCTGTCAGGCTGTAAAATCAAATAGCTTCTGAACAGCAAGAGAGACCAGAGGCAGCAAAGGCAGGGATGTGCAATGGAGGAGATTCATGGACAAAGGAAGGAAGAGAATAAATGTGATACACCGTGTGTCCATTTTAGGATGTGGGGAACATTTACACATACTACACTTATTTATTTCTATAATTATTTAGATGTTTAAGGTTGCTTTCACAACACTAGTTCACAACACTAGTTCGAATCAGAGTGAAGTTGATGCTTTTGGTTCGTTTTCTATTTAGTCTGGTTCGGTTTCACAGTGAACAAATTCAGGCGGACAAAATAAAAAAATAAATTTGCAGAGGGGCGTGTATGACGGAGCAGGGCAGAAATTTGGCTGTGGAAAATGTAAACACGAAAATCAACAAGTGCAGGGAACACTCCCGGGACACACTGGCTGCGTGAGCAGCGCATGTGCGTCACACAAACTCTTGCTTTTCATTTTGATGCCCATGTTAACTGCAGAAACACAGCCCACGTGCGGCTGCAGCAGCACCTCATGTAGAGATCGGACTCTTGCCTATTTTGTGTGTCAGCAAAGATAGAAGAGAAATCCACCTTTCACAACGTTTCAATGTCTATATCTGTAGAATATGTCACACACATGAAAAAAAAAATATATATTAAATAAACACTTCCTGTATCAGTTTCAAAATCAAATCTCTCTCCCTGGCTCACACACTTTGCTTCACTCTCATTCATTCATTGTCTCTCTCGGGTAAACAGGCAAAGCGGTGCGTTTTGGTTCGCTTCCTGCAATTGGGTCGGATTATGTTCTCATTGCAATCAAACCGCACTAGGGTTAATTTAGAAACGGCCCAAGACCACCTCCCGCAAGCGGTCTCGGACCATTTGTTTTGGTCCGCACCAGAGTACGGTTACTGCGTTCACAACTGCCCAAATGAACCGCACCAGGGTTAGTTTAAAACGGACTAAATGCCGGCTTGTGAAAGCGCCCTAAGTGGACGTTGTACATGCATAATGTCGTCAATCGCCCCATTTGAGGGTTGATCAGCTGTGACTAACTAAATCTCTTAAATATGACTTGATATCCCAGTTAAAATGCAAAATATATCTTTTGTCATTTGATGATAGTTTTACCAGTCAAATGATCAAGTCTTGAATGTAAGAATTTAGGACCTAGATCTATAGAAATTCCCCATTGGATCTTAAAGTTGTTGCATAAAATGTGACTCCTTTCTCATAACATGTCCCTGTAATATTTTCCCTACAACTACTGGCTGTGTTCTCCCCAGGCGCTCCCTCTGTCATCCTTTTTCCTCCTCTTGTCTTAGTTTATTGTTGCTGTTATTTTCTCCCCTTGCAGGGTCCAGAGGATCTGGCCCCCCATCCTCTCACCACTGGCTCTCAACTCAACTCTGCGGTACTGCCTCTTGAGCACATGAGCTCACCTTCCGCCCCACTCTCTTCCTGCCTATTTTGCTAGACCACCTCCCCGCTTCTGCTGAATTTTCCTTTTTTTTTTCACTAACCAAACATCATTTTCACTAACATTCAATCATATCTCCTATCAGTGCTTCTCAACCAGGGGGTTGTGACCCATAAGAGGTTCATGTACAGAGGTTCATGTTGGTTTAAGCACCAGTGCCTAAACCAACTTCATCTTTGATTTCTTGACCATGAATGCAGAGATTACTTGAATCTATCCCCATTCTCCTGTCCTATTTTCTCCTATCCTCACCTAAACTATGTGTTCTTCACGGGTTTGCTCTGACTGCTAGGATTGTTTCCAAAAATTCCAGCTCTACACTTGAGGATCATGAGGACCGTGTAGTCTAATGTTAAAAGAAGGTGTTTTGGGGCCTTCTATCAATATAGTTTCACTTTCTTAAATCATTTTTGATTGATTGTTTTTGGGTCAAGACTTCAAAACTGGGGTCCTGAAGCTAAAATAGTTGAGAACTACTGCTTTAGATGTCGTAATTGATACATTCACTGTAGGCTCTTGACATAATTTGTACTTTTTTCCCCAATACACAAACATGTTTTTTGTAGCTTAATCAGTATGGATTACTGTTTGTGTCTCTTGATTTCTCTCGCTCTCTCACTCACACTCTTTCTCTCTAGTTGTACTTGAAATGCTTTTTTGCTGGGCCGTCTGTGTGCCTTTGCACTTTGCTGTTTTGCCTTGCTGTCTGCTCACTACAGCAGCGTTATTGTGTTGCTGCATGCGTTGTATTGGAGTGCACTCTCACTCACACTCTCACTCTCAAAAAGCCAGTAGGTTTTATTTGACAAGCTAACAGTCTGTTGAGAGATACCAAAATATTTGGGAAATATGCCCTCAAACATTGAAGCCAATTGTGTTTTAGTCCTCATATCTTAAGTGGAGTCTGATTTGCCCCTTAATTAAACTTGTATATGAAAGGTTCATTCATGATGGTAAGTGATTTTTATCCACTGTATGGTTACAGCTGCTGTTGCGTGTTTGCTATCATGGTGGTGGGTCCTAACCTTTAAGCTGTCAGAGTGATGTAGGCTAACTTTCACTTCCTTTCTAACCTAGCATAATCCTTTCTTGTGATGCAGTGCTATGCTCTCCTGTTATAACTATGTTCTGCCTTTGGCCCCAAGCCTGGCTTTGCTCTCTATGTGCTTTGGAGAGTAGTTTTAGTTCATGCCCCCATGCTGACTGTTGAATTCTACCCCCAGCCTGAACCTACAGAGGAAGACATAGAGAAGAACCCAGAGCTGAAGAAGCTGCAGATCTATGGGGCAGGGCCGAAGATGATGGGACTGGGTCTGGTAGCCAGGGACAAAGGCATCAGGAAGAAAGGTAGGTACCGACATCACCTCATTTAAGCAGGTCTTCTTGGACATTCTCATGGCAGTACACACACAGTAAAGAATATGCTTAAACATTTATTTTGTCAGCGATGATTATTGATTACTGCTCCACTTTTAGATGAGCTCCCTCAGACTCTTACTGTCCGGGACAACGTGTCTGTGGCAGCAGTGGCTCCTGGCGACGCCTCAGTCAAAGAGGAACCACTAGAGGCTGAAGAGAAGCAATGTGACAGGAGTACGTCCAGCCCTTTACTGCCTCCCTCTAGCATCTCAGTTAAGACTGAAGTGAAGGATGAGGGTGAACATGATGAGGAGCAAGATGGAGACGAACCATGCACCAAAATGACCATGAGACTGAGACGCAACCTCAACAACCCTCAGTTTGTAAGTAGAGCAGAGGATGCATCCAGAATACTGTCTCATCATGGTCCGAGGACGTGAATGATTTTTAGAATCCTCTCACTCCCTTAGTTGGAAGTTCCTCAGATCTGAGAATCAACATTTTGTTCTTTGCCCCTTTTTCAAAGGTGGATTCCTTTGTGTGTCGGATGTGCGGCCGCGGAGATGACGATGAGAAGCTCCTGCTGTGTGACGGCTGCGATGATAACTACCACACCTTCTGTCTACTGCCTCCACTGACTGATACTCCCAAAGGCAACTGGCGCTGCCCCAAATGTGTGGCAGAGGTAGGTGTGAATATTTATCAAAAAAAACTCCCGCACACTGTCTTGCTCTCTTATTTTATTAAGTAATAAAAGTGTGAATATTTAAAAGCACTAGTCTGTAGTCTGTAAGCAAGGTTCCTCTTAATCTAGAAGACTCATCTTGCTGTTTATTTTCTATTCCTTTCTTTCTCTTAAGGAGTGCAAGAAGCCCCCAGAGGCGTTTGGCTTTGAGCAGGCTACACGAGAGTACTCTCTGCAAAGTTTTGGGGAAATGGCAGATGCCTTCAAAGCAGATTACTTCAACATGCCTGTCCATGTAAGTGCACCCACACATACACACTATGAAGTCTGGCTCCGCCCAGAGTGGCCATATTGCCAGAGACTAATCTCTTGACTGTTATTTGTGTAGATGGTTCCCACAGAGCTGGTGGAGAGAGAGTTCTGGAGATTAGTCAGTAGTATTGAGGAAGATGTGACTGTGGAGTATGGAGCGGACATACACTCTAAAGAGTTTGGCAGTGGCTTCCCGATGAACAATGGGAAGAGGCACCTCACAAAGGAAGAGAAGGTATATTTCTCAATTCAGCCAGTGTCTGTAAAATTGGTATTGATTCATAATCATCGTTGTAATCACACTTGTTCTTGTCTCTTTTTTTCCATCAGGAATATGCGAGCTCTGGCTGGAACCTGAATGTGATGCCAGTGCTGGAGCAGTCAATTCTGTGCCATATCAATGCAGACATCTCTGGGATGAAGGTGCCCTGGCTTTATGTAGGCATGGTGTTCTCAGCCTTCTGCTGGCACATCGAAGACCACTGGAGCTACTCCATCAACTACCTGCACTGGTAATGGATGCTTGTTGTGTGTCAGTCATGTTCGTCTTTGGGTTTGTTGTTTTATGTAGGCTAAAATTATTGTAGCTTTTAATGTAGAAGCTATGCTCATATAGTACGAAAGGTTATTTTAATTGAAAGACTAACGGTTCCATTCCTCCTGGTTCTTCTCTTCCCCTCTGATCCAGGGGTGAACCTAAGACATGGTATGGTGTTCCCTCTGCGGCCGCTGAGCAACTTGAGGAGGTAATGAAGAAGTTGACGCCAGAGCTGTTTGAGTTCCAGCCTGACCTCCTCCACCAGCTGGTCACCATCATGAACCCCAACATCCTCATGTCTCACGGTGTACCGGTCAGTCTCACATACACACACAATAGGGCTGCATGATTAATCGTATTAAAATCTCGATTCATACCTTTATGCGATCTCATTTCTAAATGGCGATTCTGCCGCATTTTCATTAGGGACATCAGCTGCATCAAAACAAGCGCTCCTACTTTCTCCCTAAGTTACATCAACCAATGACAACGCAGCGTTACACTACGTGACAAAATGTGCACATACAGTGCAGCAGAAACCGTCAGTAAGGAAAATTAACAGAGTGAGAGAGAGTGAGAGACACCAGCGGTCCGGTCATGCACAGAGCTACTGGCGCATGACAATGTGAGAGAAAAGTTGTGTAAGGACAAAATGAAACCAGAAGAAAACCCTGCTGATGGTGGTGAGAACGAGATGAGGAATCCAACCAACCCCGCTGTACCCAAAAAATGTAACACTAAAATTAAATAAAAGATAATTGACCTAGGTATTTTAAAAAGGTAGAATGTAAAAAATATAGACAAACGAACCACGTCAGTACTAAAACCTTATGAAGTGTTAATTGTTAATGTGCATGTTTAATATCCCCCAGTCTGACTCTCAGGCACCATCATATTTTTTGTTGCCTTTCCTTCTGTATCAGGTAAATGAGTGCAATAAACATGCAGCCCTAACACACAAGACTAATTTGGTTTGTTAAGTATTTCCTGTTCTATTGCTGACCTCAATGCATTTCATTGGTAGGTTGTGCGTACAAACCAGTGTGCTGGTGAGTTTGTCATCACCTTTCCCAGAGCCTACCACAGCGGCTTCAATCAGGGATATAACTTTGCTGAAGCTGTCAACTTCTGCACTGCTGACTGGGTAAGCCTATACACTCCATCTCAGGCTCTCATACGAGTTTCATACTAAACTCACTCAAGTCTGTATGTTACTAAGATCTCTCTTCCTCTCTCCCCCGCTCAGCTGCCTGCGGGTCGTTCCTGTATTGAGCACTACCGGCGTCTGCGGAGGTATTGTGTTTTCTCCCACGAGGAGCTCACCTGTAAAATGGCTGCTTGCCCAGAGAGGCTAGACCTCAACCTGGCAGCAGCTACACACCGGGAAATGTTCATCATTGTCCAGGAGGAGAGGAAACTCCGGAAGGGCCTGATGGAAAGGGTGAGACAGGGATAGAACTTCCCATTGATTTGTGGTATAGAAGTGGGATGACATGACACTACTATATTTCTAGTTTTTTTTTCTAGGAATGTTGGGGGGGGGGCATTTTTGGAAATAACATAATGAATAACCTTGTTTGACATTCTGATGTTTTTGTGAGAAATTGAGAAAGTTGTCTAAAAAGTGTATTGTATCTCTAGGGCATTACTGAAGCAGAGAGGGAGGCCTTTGAGCTGTTGCCTGATGATGAGAGACAGTGTGATAAATGCAAGACCACTTGCTTCCTCTCTGCTCTGGCCTGCTCAAACTGTCCTGAGAGTCTGGTCTGTCTCTATCATACTCAGGACCTGTGTAACTGCCCCACAGAGAAACTCTACCTCAGGTGCTCATCACTTTGTTTGTGTCTGTGTGTGTATGCTTTGCAGTAGGAGGGATTAGCTTTGTACACAATGGGAACGGTGTTCAAATTTAAATAACAATGTTTCTCTGTCACTGCATCACCACTTAACATTACCCACATTCCCTCCACGCTGCAGGTACAGATATACCCTAGATGAGTTGTTGGCCATGTTACACCGACTAAAGGTTCGGTCCGAGTCCTTTGATTCCTGGGCCAATAGAGTAAAAGAGGCACTTGAGCAGGAAGAGGGAAGCAAGATAGGTAAGAAATCAACACAGATGCAACCCTTATGGTGGAAATGTTCAGAGTTTATTTTAAAACAATGAACAAATGGTCCAAAAGATGATTTAATAGAAAGCCATGAGACAAAATGGGTGTTGAATTGCAGGAATCAATGATCTGGAGGTGCTGAAGAAGGAAGCAGCAGAGAAAAAGTTTCCCGACAACGAACTCCTTCAGAAACTGAACACTGTTCTTAAAGACATAGAGCACTGCCAACAGAGTAGCGATGAACTCCTCAGTAAATCGAAGACCAGGTAAGATGGAACACAAACTTGCTTCTAAGAATTGCACTATATCAATTGTTTTTTTCAGTCACATAGACTTAGCTGTGTACACACTTCTGTGTTTCAGTGAAGGTAAGATGCCTTTGACAGAGCTGAAGTCCTTAGTGGAGACAATGCAGAACCTGCCCTGTGTAATGAGCCAGCTGGAGGAGGTGCAGGTGAGATGAACTAGAGCATTTCTTAACATTGAACAAATGAGCTCCTTTTCTGTCATATCTTATCCTTCAAAAGTTAATTCTTAATTCTAACATTTGGTGAGAGTGAGTCAAATTTTAATTTCACTGTATGAATATATAATCAACCAAAATGATGGTTCTCTTTTTCTAAAAGAAAACATACTGTATTTGATTTACTCATACTTTTCCTTTCCTGCTGTCTTCAAGGCGGTCCTACGGGCAGTTGAAGATTTCCAGGGCCAGGCTCAAGCTCTGGTCAGTGACAGAGACTGGAGGAGGGACTCTCCTCCACCTGACCAGTTGCATGCCCTCCTGGAGCAGGGGGCCAACCTGCCTGTGGAGGTGCCAGAGTGTGATTTGCTCCGGGGCCTACAGGAACAGGGTCACTGGCTGGGTGAAGTGAGGCACACACTGGGCGCAGGAGGAGGAGAAAGAGGAGAGTTGACTTTGGCTATGCTGAGGAACCTGATGGAGGCAGGCTGCAACGTGCCCCAGAGTATGTCTGTGGAAACAGCCATGGCAGAGCTTCAGGAGCTGCTCACAATTGCAGAGCGCTGGGAGGAAAAGGCACAGATCTGCCTGGAGCAACGGTAAGGCAATCCATTGCTGTTGAATTTTCTCCATACTTCACCTGCTTTTAAAACCAGTCTATCCTGTTCTGATGGCGCCCGGTGTCTCTGTGTGATGCATTTTACTTGCAGGCAAAAGCACCCTCTCTCTACCCTGGAGGCCATAGTGAATGAAGCCCAGCTTATCCCGGTCAAGCTGCCCAACATCCTGTCTCTGCAGGGCTGTCTGAGCCGAGCACGGGCCTGGGTAACGGACCTGGAGGAAATCCAGGTAAAAAAACATGCCAGTCACTCCAGGCTACTACTGTCTCTGTCAATACATGGCGTTTGCTTTTTTTGGTTCGTGTTTTAAATTATCCCCATTTTTTTCCTTTTCCCTTGTAATGGCGTCGTTCCTACTTAATTTGGATTCCCTACTGTTGCAAATTGTACAGCAGCATATATACAGTAAGTAGCTGTAGCTGATCTTTTGGAAAATATAAATTATTTTCCTTTGTTGTAGAATGGGGAGCACTACCCATGTCTGGATGACCTGGAGGGCTTGGTGGCCATTGGGAGGGACTTGCCTGTCTGCATGGAGGAGCTAAGGCAGCTGGAGCTGCAGGTGGCCAGTGCCCACTCCTGGAGGGACAAGGCCAGCAAGACTTTCCTGAAGAAGAGCAGCCAGCACAGTCTACTAGAGGTTGGCAGCTGCAGGGAGGCGGGGCTTGATAGAGGCAGGGCATGGAACTGGGTGCAGGAGGGAGGGAAGGGGAACATAGGGGCAGATGTAGGGGCCAAGGAGAAGCTAAGATGTAATGAACAAATATGATCATATCCAGATATTGGCATAAAGTAAAAGAGCTAAAGATATAAACTGACTAAATCTGCAATTTTTCTCACCATTACAGTTTGTGCAGCCTTCTTAAAATCTAGTGTTGTCCTGCAGGTATTATGTCCATGTGCAAAAAGGAAAGAGAAGGGAGAGGAGACTGAGCTGTTAGATGACCCATTAGATGACTCTGACACCAACACTCTGGGCCTCTCTGCTCAGGACCTGAGGGACCCTGGAGCTATTGTGAGTTTACTGAGCAAATTCTATCACTTTTTGCTTTTATCTTTTTGTTTGTTGTGATTGATGTTCTATTTACGAAAAACCTATGTAGCTGTGTTGTATGTGTTTTATGCGTTAATACTAATTATGTTGTGAGTGTAATTTCTGTACTTCTACTCACTCTAGGTGATGGCATTCAAAGAAGGGGAGAACCAGGAGAAGGAGGCACTACTGAGGATACAGAAAGTGAACATGTGTAAAGCCGGACTTGATGCCACAACTTGCAGGGAGGACAAGGAGAACGATAGGTGGGATGACGCCATGGAACTGGACACATCCGACCAATCCCAGAACTCTGTAAAGGAGAATGCTAACAGCAAACACACCAGTGCCACCCCTTCTCAGTCGGTGTGTGTGTGTGGTGGGCAGCCTCGTGCACCCCAGCTCCGCTGCCACCTGTGTAAAGACTGGTTCCATGGTGGATGTATTCCCTTCCCCTCCCTTCTACCCTCCTCTGGACCACCAGTTAACCCCCTCTGCTGGTGGGACTGGGACTCACGCGTCCTATGCCCACGATGCCAGCGGTCGCGGCGCCCACGCCTGGAAACCATCCTAGCATTACTGGTGGCTCTGCAGAGGCTGCCGGTGCGTCTGCCTGAGGGAGAGGCTCTGCAGTGTCTTACAGAGAGAGCCATCACCTGGCAGGGCCGAGCCAAAGAGGCACTGGAGACACCAGAGCTGCATGAGATACTTAGGAGGCTGCAAGAACTCAAAGAGAGTCTCCACTGTGAGGCAGGGGAGAAGGATGAAGAGATAGAAAAGGAGAGGAAAGGGAATTCGGTGATTGTCTTATCAGACTCAGAAGGAGGGGAAGGAGAGGATGGAGTCATTGATCTGACAGATGAGAACTCTCCTAAGAAGAGCACCGAGGTCAATGGCACTCAGGTAAAGAACCACTTCTGTCCGTCTTCAGAATTAATGGATGTCAGACTACTTTTTTTATACTATCCCCTAGGGCTGCAAGAAATCAACATTTTCTCTAAACGATTACACATCGCTTTTACACATTGCTTAACGAGTACTCGTGTAATCGCTTTGTAGTTCCTTTCTTCTTCTTTGTATCGCCGTCTATATGATAATTGCGCACTGGAATCTGTGGGACAGTATAATAGATGTTAATAAGTAGACTGACAGATGCCCACAGACTGGCAGCGAGTCCAAGATAGTCATTTCGTATTTATTTTGGTATCTTTTAGTCTTTCCTAAACCAGAACTAGCCTGGCTGGTTCTGGGCTGGCCCGAACTATCTCATTGGGCTGAGATGCAGATTCAGATTGGCTATTTGCAAGACATCATTTAGGCTATACAGTAGGCTGTATTATCTTACTGTTTTTATTATGCTTTAACATTAGTCTCAATGTTTTCCATTACAAGTTAAATAGCCACCTTGCCCACAGGTGATGAAATATTTTATGAAATATGTAGGCTTGATCATTACCTTAATATGTAGCTAATTGAAAGATAATGATCATACAAATACAGTTCCCCTGGGCTGGGGCAGTGAGCGGAGCCCAGTCTCTGTCAGTGGGAAATTAGGCGTGACTTCTTTAGCCAATGTGTTGTATTGTTGTATTCCCCCAAAACCGACGGTACCGGTATTGAGTAGCCTACTGATTGCTGAAGGACCGCTCTGCGGTGACCTGATCCGTCTGAAAGTTTGGCTATCAGTACAGTTCAGACACGTAAAACGACGCCGGTCTGTGACGCTCCATTCCGTCTGTTGACTTTGCTGCATTCGTGCCACCTCTATTTTTCTTCATGATCTATCTGAATGTACTTAAGAGATGAGTGTATTTTTAAAGATGCTAGGCTAGCCCCGATGTTTCTGTATTATGTAGCGATTTATTAATAATTGCCTGACTCGCACCGCGAGTGACATGAGCAGCACCTGGTGCTCTGGCCGCTGGCTCCTCGCTGCCTGTCATCGCCAGGGGGGCGGGTCGTTCAAGCAGCGCTGCAGACATAAAGTTCGGTTGTGCCCATTCCAATATCAAGTTTGTAGTAGAGCTATTCGGCAGTACCGGCCGATGCGGCCTGAACTAACAAGCATGATCAAATAACAATTTCCACATTTCCCCTGTTTATTATTTAATAAAATAATATTTTCAAACAATACTCATTAAAAAAAAGCCAGGCTAGTTATAGACAATGTTTTTCTGAACATTCATGATTTATTTAACGAGTAATCATTTGCACCCCTACTATCCCCAGTATGCTGTTTACAAGTTTCATGTGATGCTTGTTTACCCACAGGCTGGATGTGAAAATGGCATCAGCAAGAAGCCAAATGTTACAGGTAAGTTGTGTGCTGACTTTAAACAGGAGTAGGCCATCATGTTATGCATTATTTCCCACAGATACCTGCCCATGTCTCTTAGGGTTGGGCGGTAACACGGTATCCCGGGGTATTTGAAAATAGCAACGTGTGCGTTTCATTACCGTCGTTACTGCTGAGCAAAACTTGGCTTTCTCGGAGCATCATAATACACTGGGTTTCCCACAGCTGTCTATAGCAGAGGTACCCCGCCTCCACGGAATTGCCGCCCCGCCTCCACTAGCATAAAGAAAATGAATACACTTTTGAAATAAAACCTCAGAAACCTTCAGGTAAAAAGGCAGACGCTGCAAAGGCCATACGTTTAATGTGTGATGCTAGTGTTTAGACATAGTTAATGAATCTAAAAACGTGAGATGCCGTCAGGATCTGCCACAGCTCAGCAGATGACAGTGGTTGATTGGTTAGGTCTACCTGTGGCGCCACAGTAATTAACCAAAGTAGCGAGTCGCAATGTCGGGGAAAAGGCAGAAAAGCATTTCAAGCCAAAGACCCAACCATACAAAACCAACTGGGGATGTGGAACAAGTAACCGTACAGGAGGGCACGAGCAGCACTGCTCCTCAAGCTGACACTGACAGCTCTGCCTCACTGTCTGCGTCTGATAAAAAAGGCACATCATGTCTCTGGCTGGAATCCCGAATGGATCACACAGCCAGAATATAGCGGCTGGCTGGTATCTAAGATGCATAGGCGTAGATAATATGGGGGAAGCAGAGGACTTTTATTTTGGAAAACCACTCATTTCCAAACATTACTCATACGCAACAATGCCTCTGCGGGTCTTTTTTCTTCAGCACTGGGTCTTTTTTACTCCCAAAATATGAATATTAATTATGAGCTCATTATGTGTGTTGACTCAGCAGGGATAATATTAAATGAGAAAAGTTGATCTACCAGAGAATAAATATTTGAAGCAATTACTGCATTATATTCCATTATATTTTGAATTGTCGCCTGGTGCCTGAATTTTGTGTTTTCCTTTAAACATTTCCGCCATGAATTGATGCAGAAAAGGCACAAATTGGTGCATAAAAATTCACCAGAATGCAGGAAATGGAAGTGCTTGACGCTCAAAATTTCCTTGGGGAAGGACCCCCAGACTCCACTGCTCCTGTGTCCTATATGCAGGTGATGCTGACATAAATTTAATATTGATTTAATAATAACTAGAAAGGTGCGCTCAGAGAGCGCAGACCTCCGCCCAGGATGCATGTCTTCTGTTTATGCGATTCAGATCAACTCCAAAATGTAATAGCTCTTCCTTGGGTCAGGCTGCACCTATCCATTGGGTATCATGAAAATCGGATGCTGCGTTCAGCTATTAGACCTCACTTCCAATTCATGCGGCGTTGCGTTGACGTTGGGTGGCGGCCATGTTAAATTGTGCCCAGTGATCCTTAGCAGTGGCGTCGGGAGCCCTGGGCTTCTGGGGCTCTAGCCCCGAATGTTTTTTTCCTAGCCCCGAACGTTAAAAAGTCCTTTTAAACCCTACGAGTCTTTTAGAGGCTGTAGCTCACTCACTGCACTGCAATGCAATGATATAAAATCTCAGTGACTGTAGGAGTCTGACTTGACACCATTCACATTCGAAACACCCCCTTTCCCCATCGTGTTGGTATCTTCCGTGAGACGGGAGAAATGTGGGGACCTATCAGGCTTTCACGTAGGAAGCGGTATGCGCTGCGCTCGCCGCTTGGTACAGCGCACATCTTTGAAATCTGCAATTTCCCCACGGGGATCAATAAAGTATCTATCTATCTATCTATCTATCTATCTATCTATCTATCTATCTTGCTAGAGTCCGGGAAGAAATCACAGAGCAGCACGCAAAGTAGGCGGGGACATATTTTATCCAGATGACATAGTGGCACAAGGAATAGTCGTGATAGTCAATACCTTGCAATGGTAATATTTATTATAAAATACAACATCCATTGGTCACAGATCTCTACTCTCTGTTGCATTTAAACACACCTGGCATCTCCACTTGGTTGGAGACATGTTTCCAGGAGAGGGATAGTGCTAACATTAGTTTCTCTTTCAACTTCCCGGTTCCCTCACTTTCCTTCGTTTCCTGGTTGCTTTACCTCTTTGTTTCTATTGGACCCGTGGGGGTTTCGTCGCAATGCGCGGCGCAAAAGTTTTGGGCACAAGGGCGTAGAGACCCGTGCAGCGCTGCGCCGAGACCCGCGTTGCGCTGCACCC
>CABFOS010140269.1:7804-21978 GCA_900660315.1 Diretmoides pauciradiatus
GTTAGATTTGGCTGCAAAGCATAACATGGACTTGACATATGCACCACCCAGCCAATAATGCCACGGCGTACAGAAACGTTACAAATCAAGTCCTCCACATACTTTTTTACCTGCCACAACAGAACATGGCAACACAACCAATCACAACCGTCACTTCTGTCACGTGACTCATCACAACAGCACCAGATTCAGTAATGCAGTGACCGATGTTGAGCAACAATCATTAGTATTAGATAGATAGTATAGATATGAATGTATGTATGTAGTTTATTTGATTGGGACAATGCAGATCAACATAGTACATCACATGATGCGACTGATGTTTAGCATATAGAGATTATAGCTTAAGCTAGTTTCCAACTCCTGTCCCTAGATGGGCTCTCAGAGAGTGAGAGAGAGAGCGCGAGAGAGAGACACCCCACCAAATTACATAAAATTCAAATTACATAATTTCATAGACAGATAGATAGACTATAGACAAAGTATTTGTTAGTAAGATGATGAAAGATTATGAACCGACTGAGTCTAGTGCCTAAGAAAGTCAGCACGTCTAAGAATCTAAGATGTGAGCAAATACGTTTTTGTTTTATTGCACTTTTTAAATTTTGTTTACATTATATAGTTAATTTATGACTTTGAGTTTACTATACAAAGCGCTCTTTAAGTTCTAAGTTTAATGTGTAACGTGTTCACTTTATACTTGACCCTGAATGTTAAATATATATGTTTTTGATGAATAATATACCCCGTTTTTCATTATACATATTATCCCTATCGTTATCAAGGTATTGGTCAGAATTATCATGATAATTATTTTTGGCCATATCGCCCAGCCCTAGTGGTCATCAAAGTGAACTTTTTCACTTGGCTAAATTTCAAAGCATTCCACCCTTTCAAAAAAAAACTTTGGGTAATAATGTTTGTGAAGAGAAATGGGTGCTCCAGCACAATACAGCTTAGTTAAATTGTGAAGCACTATTATTCAAATCTCTTTGCCTTCCCAAATCCAATATGAATTCACAGAATTCTTACCGACAGAGATGTGTAATAACCCTTTGTAAATGTCTGCAGGCTGGATGAAGTATGAATCAATCAGATTCCTCTTGTCATTTCTGAATTAGTGCTCGGCAGAAACCTTTTAAACTGTATGCAAAAAGGTGTCTGCATAACATGCAACGATACTGAAGTGTAAATACAAGCTCAAGGAGTTGGGGGGGAACCAACATTGTTTATTTATTTATTTTTGTCATTTTTTTTACCCTAGCTGAGCTCTAGGCAACTTTGGTATGACTGATGGTCTCGATGGAAGACTCATCTCTGCTCTGCTCACAACATTAAGTGCTGCTGGTGATGTTCTGAAAACATCAGATCTCGGGGCAAAATCAGGCAGTCAGGCATAAGATTCAAGAAGATGAGTGCATTATCAGTGATGTAAAGAAAATGAATGACATTTAAGTTTGTTCAACATTGTTGATTATTTCTCTCCTGGATTCGTTTTTTATAGTTATCCCCTTGAAACAAACAGGTAAACTTAATGTTGAGTATCATACAGACATACACGAGTAGTGAGTATTCATAAATTGTACTTTATTGTAAGTCTCCGCCTTGTGTCTTTGAGCAAGATACCCCCACGAGCTCCAGGTGACCCTGCTCTCTGACCTCCCTGTGGAGGGGGGGGGGAATTGAAAAGAGAATTTCCCTGCAAGGACCAATGAAGAAACAAACGTGAAAAAAGCAGAAAAGGCAGAAAAATGAGTGCGTCTTTTGTAGGATGAGTACAGACCCACAAGTTGCTCTTTGGTCCAGGGGTGGAACAGTAGATGACAAAGAAGAAGAAGCCAAGGCACTCTTGTGGTGAAAAAGTTAAAAAAAAAGCGTTTATTATACAGCTAATGCATAGGCAAAGATAACGCGTTGCGGCGCACAGGCCTTCATCAGGTGCAAGAGTGCCTTGGCTGCTTCTTCTTTGTCATCTGAAGAAACCACCATATTTGAGTAAATGAAGCAGCAAACATTTGGTATCCATTAAACTACTTCACTACACACTTTTAATGTCTATCAGATGAACTCCAAGCTTTCAGTCAATCAAAGCAACATCTTATTCAAACAGTCCCCTCCAGAACACATTTCCTTGGTCTTAATGGATGGGATCTATGGTGAACACTGGCCGAGGGCATGGGAGACATACGCTATTGATTCATTTTTCATTACCGTTCTTTTAAAGCACCAAGGACATATGCCACATCAAATCTGCTCAACCCTCTGCACCCAGCTTAATAGCTTGTTTGAAACAAAAAAGTCTTTTGAGGTGTGTGGGTTTAAAAGGTAAAGACCGGAATAAAGGAAGAGGACCTTCATTTCCTTGCAGGCTCACCATATTTATTTATTTTTTCAGAAAAAGGTCCTTCATAAGGTCTTGGTTCAATGAACAAGATGTCTGTTTGTCTGTATTTCTCTCTCTCCCTTTCCCCATCTGGATGACTTGCAATTCCCTAGCCGTATTGATAACTTCTTGTTCACTCTCTTTGCTTATCCCTCCCACATCCTCTGTACCCTCCGCAAAGACCTTAAACCAGTAGCCACAATGAGCAGGAGTGGACTGGAGCATTAGGTGAAAATAATTGCAGGTTTCTGCACAAACACAGGTTTTGCACTAGAATAAAGATAAACAGAAAATGTCACGGTTATCTTGCCCAATGTTGTACTACTGAGACAAACAAACACAAAATCATCCATTAGTTGTGTAACTATAAAACTACTACCAATAGCCAGACAGTACACGGATTTCAGCTTAGTGAAAATAAAAGACCTTGTAGTCATTCTGAAACACATTCTAAGACATACAAATGCCCCATGTTTTACAAACCATATCATTTTGTGAATGACAGCCCTTTTTCATGCTTGCCATGTCTCACTACTCAACCATATCTCAGCTCTGGTCTGTCATCAACGCTACCATAACCCCTATGGGAGGTTTCATCATCCATAACACCAAATATTTTCACACCCCGGAAAAAAAGGGTCATCATTAAAAATATGTCCTGGCCACTTAACAAGAGAAAACGTCCATTTCCAATGCCCATGTGGGTAGAATGAATCTAATTCATTTTAAAAGACATGTTTTTGAACTCAGCCTGCAACAATAAAGACGCCTCTGATCTCATTTCTCAGGTCTGAGGCGTTTTTTTGTCTCTTTGTGCACACAGACACGCACACAGACATGCACACACACACACCACGCTCCCATAGACACACAAACCATAACTACCTGACAGAGCTGACCAGTACGTTGCCGTGGAAACAGGCAGTCTTAGGGGTCTGTCCAGTCATATAGATATTGATCAGCTCCCTGTGGTCTGGAGATGGCTACTGCAGGTCAACACTTGGAACACACATCCATGCACGCTATTGCGCTTAGTCTCAGCAGCATTCCATCTGAGCTTCAGAGCCTGTCAGTGGTGGTAAAGAGAGAGGGAAGTCTGCTTTCACAATAACACTGAGTCTTTGATGGATCGTTGTTAGAATGTGGTGCTTCAGTTGAGACCTAAATCAGACCAACCTTCATAGAGACTGAAGCTATAAAGCTGTCATACTGGTCAATAGGCTGCTGCAGCACAGCACCCTAGAAGAATTGCCTGGCCGGGTCTGGACTTTTCTAGTCCATCTGCAGGCATCTTGATAGCCAGCTACTTAGGCTCCTCATCTTCCCCTCAAACTCGATCAAGGAGGTGGAGAGGGCAGATGAGACAGATGAGACACTTACACGCCGGCCAGACTGGATTAGAGCCAATTCACACATTCCTCTACTCTCCGCCTCATTCTCTACCTCTGGAGGGAAAAGTGCCAGGGAGATTTCATGCCTGAGACAGAGGAGTAAGTGTTGTAAGTTCCCTATAGACAATCCTTACCAACACCCTCCATCCAGCACCACTGAGAAGGCTCTGTCCCTCAGAGGTGTGCTGACAGCGTGAAAATAGGAATCTGCCAGCCAAGCAGGCAGCTAACTGTAGCCCATGATCGGCTAACCAGGCTAAATGCTCCCCCCCTGGTTCTATAGCTCCTTGAGTGGAGCTTTTAGGACTGACAGCTCCCTGTCTTCAATATGTTAGCCAGCTCTGCAGGCTCCCGTTGTGGGATCGACACATAGGTTATAGAGGTCAGGTCAAATGGTTCACCATGCTCTTGACTTTGAAGAAACTTCTTGATAACCAGGGTCTTTGGCATCTTTTGACATTGTTTATAGAACTTCTGAAAGTAGGCTTCCACATCTCGGATGAGTGGTCATGAGCTGGGGTAATTCTGTCATATTCCATTTACTCAACACAATGTGGCCATAGCTACTGATCGAGAGCTACTCCATCCACCTCCATACAAGCCGAGCCAAAAACCCACTCCTGCAGAAATAACCAAGCACAAAAGAACAGTTTGACAAAGAGAGAGGAAAAAGCAATCGATACAAAATGTCTCTCTGTAAAATGCCTCAAAGAACGTGGTTTGTCTGGGTGCCTGGGCAGAGCAGAGGCCAGGTCACAGTGTGCTGCTTTACCTTGTACTCATTCCTGTTAAGCTTCACAGTCCCCTTAATCCTTAAGAACCTCTCAAAAAGCAATGAAATACCATTAAAGGCGACAATTCAACACTCGCAAAAGCAACAAGTGAGCTTTTTTCCCCCCTGAAAGCCCCACAAAAATCAGGCCAACTTCTTTACAAAGGCAATAGGGCGCCACTTTGTGAGTAATCTGCAATTGCCGCATTACAGTGTAGAGAAATGAAGAAGTATTGCCAATCTGTTGAGAGTGTATATTGTAAACTAGATGGAGGGAAAGTGAAATGACAGCAACAACAAAAACAATAGCATGTGTTTGCGAGACAGAGGTGAGATGCCTTAATGTTTTGGAATGGAGACAGGGGTGTTGGCACCAAATTCAAACATATAGCTATGAATTTTGCCACTAAATAGAACCAGTCCAATATTTCTCAGTAGGGGAGAAAAAATGCACATAATATCTTGTACGCTGTTCACTAAATTCTGTGTGTGCATGTGTGTCCGTGCATAGAAGTGTGTGTGTGCATGCCCAAAGTCTTATTAAGTGATACATTCTCAGTATGTGTGCTGTCTCAAAGAAAGAATGAACACAGTGAAAGCCATTTAGATGCAAAATGTTCCAATAAACAGATTAGATTGCAGATTATGATTATTTGTGTAAAAACGATCACTCATTGTTGGAATTACAATATTCAAATGCTAATAGGTGTTAGACTGCAATCCATTTCAAAAGGGAAACAGCAAAAACCAACAAAAGGCTTCCCAGTTCTCTTTCAGGCCGTATAATTTCAAAATCCCTCATTTGAAAGTGCTACCATTTACATGCAGGAATTGTGTCGGCAATTTATAGCCCTTCCAAATCACAACCCATTAGCAACATCAAGGCAGAAAATAAAAATCCACGCCATAAAAATGACCTCACTTGCACATTCTGGAGCATACATCGACAACATATTTCCAAAGGGGGAAGGAGAGACAAGTGGGGAGGGGAGGATAGAGAGTGAGAGGGAGAATGGAGACTGATGCATGGAAAGAACAAGACTCAGAAGCCAAATAAATAATGGGCTACTTACCGCAACTTTGCTCCCAGTTATCTGCATGCAGCGGTCAGCGGAGAGGGGAGTTAATGTGCAAAAAGACACAAACAGCACAATCATTAGTAGGCCAGAGAATCCTCTCCACATTACAGGTAGAGGCATTAGCGTAACTTGTGTTGACATCACAAACATCCCTCACACAAATAGCACATACTATATATATACTATTAACATTTTTAATGGTCAACAATACAAACTTTGCAGTTGAAGACAGGTATTGGAAAAGAAAGTGTCTGAATTTGGCAGCCGCAGGGGTCAAATTTTCAAATTGTTCTTTATTTATAGTCTGTGAATGAATGAACCATCTCTAGACAAAATAATTAATGAGGTATAACATTTGGAATCCTTTGTTTTTTGTTGACAATGACATTACCTACCTTGTATAACAAAGCTAATATCAATAGACAATTACAATAATTGTGGAAGTGATGAATCAACATAATCAGACCCGCCTATTCCCACACAAGGGTATTAATTAAATGATTAACTGGCATAAATGTGATTGTCCTTGCAATTGATTGATTGGTACAGCCACGTCCCCTTAAAGGAGCAGCGGCCAGTGTGGACAAACTGGTTGCCCCGGGTCTCCCTAGGCTAAAATCAATCAGCTGCCATCAGCGTTGGGCTTCAGGTGTCAAATTTGTGTGGCGTATCTACCTTGAGCCGATGCAGTCAGCATGATTCCTGGAGTTTAACCTTGTTATCTGTCAATAGTGGCAGATAGCGGGGGTGGATTTTTATTACTGCAACGGCGGTGCTTGTTTCACAGTGGGAGGGTGTCTGTCAGCCAGGTAAATGTATTCTAATCTGTAGCTCAGCACCTCTCTCTCTCCGCTGCAAGTTCTGGAGGCAAGTGCACCCCTTTTTCTCTTTCTGTCCCATTTTCAATCTCTCCCTTTCTCTCCCTCTCTGTCCCTTTTACTGTCACTCTCAAACTCTCTCACTCAGTGGCCAATTGATGCTTGGTTTCCCCTCTTCGTCCCTCTACCAAGAGTTTATGACAGCCATAAAGTCGGTTTTAAATGTGTCGGCGCTTGATCACGCACATGCTACTTTTAAATCATGAATCCACATTTCCCCTGACCTCCAATGAACGCGACATGTCATTGTCTAACTTTGGGGTATATTTCACACTATCTGCATATCGCAGGCACCTTGAGTTAAGTCACATTGAGGTAAATTACGATTTAAGATTCAATTTTTCCACACTGTTGTTATGAGTACAAGGTAGGGAATTTGTCTTTGAATCTTGTTTTAGTGCAGCTTGGCCTAAAGAACAGACACCATCTTGAGACTGTACAGACAACAATCAGAAAGGAGCTTGAGGGGGAATAGCAGTTTCACTAAAATTTCTATTTTGCACACAATGTAACACCTTATCCTCACATAAACAGTGACAAAACTGTCAGTTCTCAGGAAAAAAACTCAGGAAAATGACCATCGCTGGTGCTGCATTACGAAAAACAAATAGCGTAAACAAAGTGGGGACATATCACCTTATCATGAGCAAGGGTATTTATTTTCTTGCCCAAATAAATGAAACCATTACCATCATTTTTCATGGTGTGAAATCTATAGTATTCATAGTATTCATGCAATGTCTCATTGTAACGAGAAAGTGTCTGAAAAATCTGAGCAACTGTCAGGCTCCACTAAGAGAACAGGTGGCACACTAGTGGTCGTATCCAATAGACCACTTTTAATGCAATTGCAGTAATACGGCTGCACAAATCACTGAACAACCCCCTTACAAGGCACTGCCATTACACACTTTCTAAACCCCTGGCACATTTGAATTGAAGAAAATCATCCATGACAAAGGCAAAGTCAGTGTTTTTTAGTGCACTAAGAAGAACACATGATTGCGTTAGTGTAAGATGCATTCTATGGCAGCTATGATGATGTTTGATGACACATTTATCAGCAAGAAAGTAGAGAAAGAGAAAGACAACTGTTCATGCAATGTCAATGGTCAAGGATGTCCACAGACAAAATCCTTGCAAAGCAGAGCTTTGAAACACACAGATTATGTTCAAATGAACAGGGTCAAAGTAGAATTCTCTCTTGAGAAGACATTCCATTTTGTGTTGGGGGGTAATTTGCTAGGCTCCTGCTGAGACACCCTGGTAGAACATGGGAGTGTTCTCAATCTTGCCTAGTGGTATACTAGTAGAGAGGTGGCAATTCATAAGGCATGGAGAAAAAATCATATATGACATATGTGGCAAGAGTAAATGAATTCAATCTGCCTAGCTATTATTTGAAGCTATTATAGCTATTATAGAAATAGTCTACAATATCCTCATATTGCGAATATTCTAATAACTCTGGTAGAACAATGAGCCCATATAATAAAGATGTGATTTAGCATTGAAACCAAAGCAAGATCATCTAAAGCTATTGAAATTCAAGGTTTCCTTTTTTGTGGAACAAAAATAATAATGTCGCTTTTTATGAGCCAATAAAGCACTCCCTCAGTTCAGCATGTCTGTAGAGAAAAGGAGAAGAAAGGCCACAGGACACTGGGCGATATTTCTTGTTCCACCAATACTTACAGATTTAGACTTCCATCTGCAATGCAATCTCAGCAAGCCCACATAGTCTGCATTAGCTGTAGCTTAACGGGGATAGATGGGCGTCTAGGTCTAAATGGATGGATTTGGAGTATTGACGTGGGGGCACGAGGGAGCTGATGACATTCAAACAAATGCCCTCACTGACCTTTGCACACACCTGTATATGCATGACTGAAGTAAACTGAGTGCAAATTGCCACCACAAAGGTCTACATATTTTGAAAATAGAATGCTTTCTGTGAGAGTCATTATAAATACCACTGTGTTTTCTAATATTTGATTCGTATTTAATGACCCAGTCACCCAGTAATCAGAAGAAAAAGAGGTGAATTGGTGTGTGAGAGCATTGACAAGTGAGTGAATGGATGCATGTTAGTCAATTTTCCTGCAAAAACAGAAAAGTCTGACTCAAGCCCCAGAAAAGTGATCTAACAAAGCAGCAATAAAAAAGAAGAGAACTCAAAGATTCATTCAGACACACAAAAGGTAAAAGGCGCCACAGCAAAACAGAGATTCCAGCATCTAGAAAATGCACCACTCCCATACACTCTTGCATCATTCATCAGCACATCATTTAAAATTTAAAATTACATTTACAATTCCCTTTATTCTCATATATTGAACATTACATTTCTCATCATTGCCCAGTAGCCCATGCTAGACCAAGGTGAAGCCTAAAGCTGTAAAATAACTTAATATCAAAGGAGGGCATTTTTCCAGCTATTTTGAACCTCTACAGACTTAGTTAAAGGTTAAAGCAATCATGAAACCAACCTCCCAAAGACTTAAGTATCTAAAGTGCACTAAATGCACTGCTTTTGAACAAATGCATAAGGCACTAAAATGTACTGTACTTGATTAAGGTGTGCAGGAAACTGTACAGTATGCTGATTCTGGACTGTACATGAGCTGTGAAGATTCCTTCCCTTACATTAAAATACATGAAACCCCACATCACCCTATCCAAGACGCCGCAGAGCACCACCGAGCACAGGATTACTCAAAGGCAGTTTAGACAACATTCTCACAAGCTGCAGGCTGAAAGGCGTTTGCTCCATTTTTACTCACTCACAGATTAATATGAATAGATTTTCTGTTTTCCCCATCTATCAGGAGCTCCTATGCCCATGAAATATCCATTTGGCTTAAGACATTAGTCCTTCCTGAAAAGTTATTCAGTCTAGCATTGAGTATTTAAATCTTGTTTTTCTCAAAACAAGTGAAAACAATCTGCCAGTGGGGTGAGATAATTCCACTCTCTTCCAACGCAAATCTAATTGTTCAGTGAATTTTCTAGGATTAAGTGACATTATTGTGATACTAGTCCACCTATTTCAAGAAAATTCCTGAACAGAAATTGTATTTGAACTTGGTTGAATTATCAAACCCCATAGATCATTTTTCTTTTCATTCATCAAAATAAGATTTTAAGACTCAATACACGATTAAATAACCTTTTAAAATGGATATTTTTGTGCAGCAATCCCCTGCTAAATCCGGGTTCATAATTGCCCTGCTGTGCGTATCCTGTGTCTTTATTTATTACACAAATAGTATTGCCTTAATTACCAGGAAGGGGATTTGGTAGCGGTGTCACACACTTATCACCCGGGAACATACATAGATGTCCCCTACACTGTTAGTACATTAGGGAGCAGGGAACCAGCTTAGCGTCATCCTATCATAGCAGTATGTGACAAAGTGTGTATCTGTGTGTGCGTGCACATGCAGGAATCTGAGCATGTGTAGATACACCCTATTCAGTCATTCCCCTCATTCAACCCCACAGAATGTGAAAGCAGGGCGCTGACAGCCTATCACTTTTTGTCCTCTGTCCTCTGACTACACAGATTATGTTATTCATTTGAATAAAATATCAGTACTCGCAAAGCATAATGGGCCCTGTGAAGAATTCAATCATCTTGGATAATCATCATTACCAATAATACCAGTTAATTACCATAACAATGAGAAAGGTAATAAATGATGTCAAGAGGGGGGCCACCAGGTTCGGGGAGCAACTGTGGCAGAAATCACTTTTCATGTTATGTGCTGATGCGATTCTCACCTCCCAAGGATGTCCATAATTTTATAAAGAGGATAAGGGAACTCACCCTAAAACCCATGGATTGCCCTCAAACTCAGTGGCTTTACTGCTGTTTTTAGTTTAGAGGGATGAAAATGCCATGTTCCAGATTACTGTGCAGGAATGGGCAACACACTCCAAATTCTAATGAAAACTCGCTTCCCTCCCCAAATATACAGTAAAGGAACTGAGAGTAGACAGTCCAAGAAAAGCGTTTTGATAAGCACCCAGGAAAACAAGGAAGAAAAAAAGAGTTGCAATCAAAGACTTGGGGCTCAGGCATGAAGACGCAAACAGAAAACAAGATATAAGAAGAAAGAGAAAGCCATAAAACGGAGGATCGGGTTAAACTCATTATTCTGTAGAGTCATGTAGAATGTCATGATATTTCATACCACCCACTACAACTACACAGTGTGCGGGCACTCTATGTACTCTATCTGAGAAAGAGCTCTTTGGTTTATTCTCTCACTTACAGATTTGGCAGTGGCTGAGATGTACTGGACCACCATCTCACGTTTGGTGCTCAGGTCCTTCCCACGCAGAGGGGCTTTGCGTTCCTCATTCAGGTTCATGTCCTCCTGAAAACACCAGCGCACAAACAACACATATTTAAGATATCAGCACAGATAAAATGTGAAAAACAAATATATTTACAGATGATGGAGTTCCTGCTTAATTAGACAAAACACATGAGACAGAGATAAAAAGGATAGGACGGAAACACAACCCGTGGCGCATACTCCAGCCTGCTGACCAAATAGGAAGCATTCATTCATTATTTCAACCAAATGAAAAGTGTTTCAAAACCTAAAATTGTGAAAGTGAAAGTTATGTACTGCACAATCCTTTAACTTACTGAGAAAAAATATTTCTTTGGGCTACCAAAAAACAACAAAAATCTTTCATTTCTACTATAATTATTAGATCCTGTCCTTCTAAACTTGGATACATTTCTTCCCCTGTTTTCTTCCTTTGACATAGTCAGGAGGTACAGCAACAGGAAATAATGGCAGTAACAATTAGTGTTGGAAACAAAAGCAGCAAGGCTACAGCAGGATGGACTGTATGACCCACCTCTGAACGAGAGCAATATCAAACAACACGGCCTCTATTGAGGGCATGCAATCACATCACATCGGCCGGATAGACAGTATCTGCGTCTTATTGAGAGTATTATCTCCATGCTACTTTCATTCTGCATCACAAAAGAGGTCTTTCATGTGAAGGAGATGAGGGGATGGAGTGAAGGCCGGACAGAGCACTAAAAGCTAGGGAATGACATGATGATTAGAATGGAGGGGGGGGATGTTTATCAGGAGCACTCTCGCACAAAGAGATGGAGGGAATAAAAAAACGAGAGAGGACAAAAAAATCTCCTCAGAGTTTTAGGACAGGGGAGCTATTGTTGTGGAGCTGCGGTGCCCTCTGCTGGGGAGCAAATAGGATGCTGTGTTGTTTGGTTTGGCTGATTTGATTGAGCAGTGATTCCCCTCTGTCCGATACACTCTGGCCGTGGCCGACGTAAAGACTGGGAAGTTGACCTGATAAATGAAGCATATGTCACCTCAATAAGGACACTATCATATAATGGTTTGAACATCTTGCTGTGACTAATCTTGCTTAAACAGTGCTTGTTTCATTTGTCAGTGGAGCATGGGCAGGAATCCCATCCAGGGCAGCCATGACCTAAATTCATCCAACTACATTTCCTCTAGTAAAGACCCTCTGAGCTAGAAAACCATTAACATCCTTTTTGTGGCACAGGGAGAGAAAAAAGTGCAGCTGAAACATTTACAACTGGCAGTTTTTTACCCAAGGAAACCAGCAGGCTTTTTAATTAATCTCTGAACCCTGCTAATTTAGCGGCTTAATTGGCATTCAATAAACGAGGCGAAACGTGGCAGGGAGACGAGAGAGTATGTTATTGGAGGGGGTAGAAGCGGTGAGGGCTGCAGGATGCTTGTCGGGGGCAAACTGGAGGAATGAGCCCTCCACATTTTGCCTCCGTAATGATTTACACTCTTTTATTAATTAGATCCTCATAGGGTACATGGAACAGTCCCAAGATGTCTCTGACTATGCTGCATGGATAACTGAATTGATTACATCAGAGCCCACATCCATGACAGTGGAGTTATAAAGAAATATTTTCTAGATCTTGTTGTCTCATGTTTGTCTGGCAAGCTCTGCTTAGCCGTTGCTACTACTAATCTGGGTGAGTTCGTCTTACATTCACCTGAATCGGAATTAATCACACTCATTCAATGTTGGCTCAGTATCGTAGGGCAGGGGCATTGTGGGACACTGACACAGCACTGACAGTTGGAGATGACCCCAGAAAACACAGCAAGGAGAAATAATGCCTAAATTGGACAGAAATTACAGACTAATGTGGAGCACAGTGTACCTGGGACATCAGGCATCCACAGGCTGCCATACGCAGGAAGGGATAATTAATGGCTACCATCACATCTGTCTGCAGCTGAAATTGATACAATCCAAGCTATGAGAAGAGCGGATCTAGGAGGAGTAGAAGAGGTAAAAAAAAAACAGTTTATTTTGCTTCAACTGTGACAAATCGATTATTTTGTCCACTGCCCCCAAGTTTGATTCATGGGGAGTGTGTAAGGGCACACACTGTGGTTCTCCTGTTGGCTGGTTTTAGTGTCCTGGTGCAGAGTGTAACTGCTGAGGGATCACATGGAAGCTTATTACTGGGAGTGTTCATCCTGGTGATGGGTCATAAAGAGGCACAAAGAGCCTCAAACTAGGAACAACTGCACTGCAATATTACATTTCTCTTTTGCTGCATGGTCCTCTCTGTCTCTCTCTGAGGCCCCTCGAAGCTATATACAGTACAGTACTCTTGACAGGGAGCAGAAACATCCTAAAGAATGGTACAGTAACAGACAGATTGACACTGGACTTAAATCAATTCAATCAATCCTTGAGTCTAACAGACAGATGAACGCAGCATCTGGATGATGCCATATCTGGTCATGGCCCACCATAGTCATTCTGTCAGGGGGATGACCCCACCTGTCACCCCGGCCCCTGCTTCCGTTGCCCGACCTTTTTACAAACAAGACTAGGTCAAAACCTAGTATGTGGCTGGACCGTATGTGCTCTCCCTCATGCCTCTTGGCGCATGGAGAGCTCTTTTCTGTTCCTAGGCGCACTTGAATGCATCACAATATATTACGGCGAAAGTCGACCAATGGTGTAAGCCACTGGGATTTCCTGGCCTGAATGGTACATTCAACACACCACGACATCGCCAAATGCCCAAATTTCCTTGGCGCACTTGAATGCATTTCAGCACATGTGTGCAAGTCGACCAATGGTGTAACTTTGTCAGTCAGTGAGGAATGCATCAGTCACCTAATCTATGATCAGTTAGCGACATTTGCGACTGACGGCTGCCCTTTCGCGGTCCAACCAAGAAGTCTCTTACAGAGCCAAACATTAGTTGGGCCTATTTGCTTCTGAATGTGTATGTGTGGGGGTGGTCAGGAAAAAAATGGACCTGTGGTGATATCTAACTGATAAGTTCTGGTTTAAACACGATACACTGTTCAGCTGGCAATCTGTCAGTAAGACCAGTGTCATGTGTTATATCTTTAGTAGTGGGCCGCCCAGGTAGTCCAGCGGTAAAATACGCTGCCTACCAACCCCGAGGTCGTAGGTTCGATCCTTGGGGTTGCTACCGGCTTGGCTGGGTGTCCCTACAGGTGCAATTGGCGGCGTCTGCGGGTGGGAAGCCGGACGCGGGGATTTGTCCTGGTCGCTGCACTAGCACCTCCTACTGGTCGGTCGGGGCGCCTGTCGGTGGGGGGCGGAGCTGGGGAGGATAACGTGTTCCTCCGC
>CABFOS010140270.1:3714-18742 GCA_900660315.1 Diretmoides pauciradiatus
GTTGGTGTGGATGAACAATGAGATAGGATGTAATTTACAGACACATTTTCAAGGAGGCACTTTGTTATTACAAAGAATCTGTTTGCTTTGAATTAGGGGTCGACCGATTAATCGATTGGCCGAATAATTGGCGCCGATAGGACATTTTACAAACTATCGTTATTGGCAGAACTTGGCTCCGATAGTGGCCGATGGCTGCGCAGCTTCCAATTGATCTAGAAAATGTGTTTGGGATGAACAGAGATCTTCCCCAGGACTAAAGTTAACCAAAGTAACAATTTAGATTCCCAATATGTGGTGAGTTCATCCAAATAACACCTATTAGAGAAGAGAGGATCTGTGCACAGTCATAGTGTCACCGTGACATGCATCTGAACCCGGAAGTGCTTTTATTTTGAAAATACTTTTCAAAATGGTTAGTTTGATGTTCAGTTCCAGATTTCTATATTTATTTAGGTATGTATTACTTTCACTTAGATGTTCAGTTCCAACAGTTATCTTGTCCAGTTTCTAATAAAGTCAGAGATTGTTCATTATCGACAGTGTCAAAAAAAAATTCAGGGGGGAGGGTATCGGTCGATTAATCGGCTATCGGCTTTTTCCTGCTCCAAACTATCGTTATTATATCGGCCTTTAAAAATCCACTATCGGTCGACCTCTAGTCTCTTACGTTGCTCTAAGGTTTTTCTGACCAAACTGGCCAATTACCTACCTGGACAAACACATACTCATCTTGTACCACCAGGGAATTGGGGTCAATGTAGCCGGGGAATGGCTTGCCCTTGTTGGCGTCTGTGCAGTTTTGCAGCTTGCAGGTGACATACAGCGCCTCTGCTCCCACGCATACAACACACACACACACACACACACACACACACGTCAACCCGTGACATCAACGATGGTATTAGCCAATCAAGAAAGTCAGCCTTCACCCAGAGCCAAGCAGCCTCTATCGGCTTCTTATATTACTAGTGTCAATAAAGTGGCCCCAGCAAGGAAGGAGGTGGGCGGAGGTGGAAGACAGCAACCAGAGAGCCCAATTGCTTTCTTTGCCTTCAATCGCAATGTGGGGAGAAAGCCTGTCCCCACGTGTTAGCCTCTGCCAACTATGTGGCTGCTTCTTCCACATGCTCATGATCAATAGTGATAGTCTCAAAGAGGGCAGGCTTGCAATGTGACAGGGACATCTGACATGGCTGATGCTAGGTATGTGTGTGTGTGTTTGTATTTCTGGTGAGCAAATTATTCCCCTTGGCCTCAAGAGTGTGTCCTATAATAGCCAAATAGGGGGCATCAATGCTTTGAAGGATACCTCAAGTGAACAGGCAAATACATTATGGATTTAGTATAAAATAGTTTTGTCACAGTAGTATTTTATTATGCTGATTGCAAATATTTGACAACTTCAGGTGAATATTTCAGTTCAGTAAGTATATCAAAGTCAAATAACCCAAATCCAAAGTGTCCCAGTGTTCATTGTCATTCAAGAGGATGAGTGATATTTCTCTATACCTACGAGAGTGCCAAATCACTCGCTTTTAAAGGCATTCTAATATATGCATTACTTTTCTTTCCATTGTCATTGTGTGTCCCTGCACATGGGCATTTCGAATATCCCTTTGCATTACTCGTCAGCGACATTGCCCACACAACTCCCAATTCCTCTCCACTTGAGCACAATGCTCACGGTACAGAACAAAGAAAATTAAGCGGTGAAGTGGGAATTTAATTACTTACGTCCTTCAGAGACGCTGGTTTCCAGGTGAATTAAGCCTGGTTCTTTGTCCAAACCCATTTTTGACCTGCAAGAGAGACAAATTTGTTTCAGGAACATCACCATGGGTCTTTTGGCTTGGGGCAGACGCCATCTACCCTCTGACCTGGGAGATTGCCTGCTGCAATGCCAGACAAATTTGTAACTACACAGAAGTAATGTCAAGTGCTATGACAGCTGTGGAAAACATCAACATTGCCCTCATGAATAACCATCGCTTTGTCCTTGTAGATTACAGTTTTAAGTGCTAAGAAAAAAACTATTTTTACTCTTGTGATCTAAATGTTCAGAGCCCCCAAAATGTCCTTTTCCCTTCTGAGAGATTACGGAAGACGTTTCCTGCCATCATTAGGAGAGGGAAAGCCATTGATTCGCTTGTTACAGTAGGGATGCCCGCAGATGGAATAGCATATAATCATTACAGCATTAAATATGTATTAAAAAGACTGGGGGATCAGAAGAGAAGCAAAAGCAGCACACATATAGAGCATGAGAGTGGATTGTGTGGACCACCGTGGCTTCTAATTATTATACTTATTGGTAGTATTGGTTATTTCCCAGATGAAACACAACTTGGAAAAGGATGCCCTACTTATCTCCAGCTCTCACAAGCTACATTTCCATTTTCACTGAATAATCCAGCAAGGTACCCAAGAACAGCATAAGGAAAGCAGAGAATAACTATTTGAGTTAGTTTGTATAAACTTCTATTTTTAACTACTTACTGATGGAAAACAACACTCTTACAAGCTTCTAATTTGCAGATCTAAACCAGATTATGAGTATGACATTGATTTTAACAGGTGTGTTGTCTCTCAGGAGACTATAGCATTTTTGAGTAGGAACATGTGAAAAAAATAGGACTTTGTCATGAGATGGAGCTGTTGCCTAACAAAAAAAAATCAGCTCCAGATGTTTTTGTGAAGCTTGATAGTGTCATATGCAAAATATTTAATGGTTGTACTTGCTAAGCTTAGAAACTGATTAGTTAAATTCATCTGTATTTAGAACGCTCATTGTTCACATTTACAAAGCTTCTTCTTACATATTCAACTTGTACTATTTGATGAAACATTACACAGGTTGCTTGCAAGTCGTGACCAAGTTGCAAATCAGCTTAAGACTCTTCATCATTGCATGTTCGGTGGCCAAATGCACATCAAACATAAGCTCCTGCTGCAGCCTCATTACCAGGACTACCACCACACCTACCACTCACTGTGCGTCCCAAAATAGAACTCTGTCAGCTCCTGCAGTATCAGCCCTCTAGGCTCCCTTCACTCCTGGCTGCCTAGCTTGTTACTACTCTGACAGTTCCTCCACAGTTTGTTGGGGCGAGAGCTTTTGGTTCCCTGTTACTTATAGAAACCAGTCATGCTAAAAGCTATTGACTCGGACAGCACGTGTGGTGGTTCAGAGTCCAGTTAGTTGGAGAAAAGAAGAAAAAACAGAAAAAAGAAAGAGACCGGGGAGGGATGAGTGAAGTCCCACCAGGAATGAAATCTCATATGCTCTGTTTAAATGCCTTGTCTAGAGGCAAACAAGATTTCTATCTTCATATGTATATATGGAAAAAACAACATTGAGATTACGCACCAAACTGAATAATTCTGAAGCTCCTTTCCAAATCGGACCACTATTGGTCGCATAATGTAACTGTCTGCCACGGAGAAAGATCAGGCATGTCAGACACATGAATTATGAAATACTTAAAAACCTCTCTGGCTCATCTCCTCTTCACTTTGTGGAGAGGCAATGTCTTAGTCCACCCAGGCTTCCTACACATTTACCATCTTTTTCAAGGCCTTAATTTCCTTTTTTCAGTGTTCAATATGATGTTTGCTGATAGTGGCCAGACAATTATTCTACATAATAAATAACAACATATGCAGGACAATGGGTCTAGAACACAAAGCTGGAGACTTAAGACTTGGACTTGAGTTAGACTAGAGTCACAAAAATTGTGACTTGACTTGCCCTCTGTGACACTTGACTCTGTGACACTTGACTTAGTTGCGAGTTGAATGCTTGAGACTTTACTTGACTTGAGAATTGACAAAAGTAACTTGATCAGATATACCACAGCAAATCCCAAAGCAATAGCTTTTATGCAAAACACAATTTAGGTTACAGTAACTGTTAAATAGGCTATTTCCCCAATCATAAGCCCAGTCTGCAGTTTGTTTAGAAGGTAACCATGGTAACAGGCTGTGTGGATATGCCTAATGGATAATGAGTAGGTAACGACCCATAAACTACACTAACTCTGATGGAGATGATCAATAAATAACTTATAAATGTTGAGTTTACAAAGGCTGACCAAGCACAAATATGCTGCCACGCCTATATCTACTGTAGGTTAAAGGCAGGGTAGGTAAGTTTGAAAAATAAGCCCTCCCCTCCCGTCAGCCCTCCCTCCAAAGCCCCTCTCCCAAAACACGAATGCGCACTACTATTAGGTAGGTAGACAGGCAGGTAGTTCATCCAATCATTGCATTCGGACCGAATGCAACACATATAAAACAAAAAACAAATATAACAAAAAGTGTCTCTGAACAAAATGACCTATCCTGCCTTAAACTCCTCTCCACTAGAAGGAACTGCTGTGCAAAAACATCCTCAAAGAACAATGAATAAAACTGTTTAGCTACTCATTTTCTTTCATGAACCCATTCATATTCCCTGATGCACAACCTACAAAAAGTTGGGAAGGTACGCGTCTCCAATTAACTTGAGTTGTTCCCAGCTCCTAAAGTCTATAGGCTAATACAGTAGGCCGCCAAGCCTAGGCTATTATTGGCAACTCAGATGGGTAATAGTAATAGGCTATTATATAATAGTACTATTCTAGACTTTTTGTGCAATTCTGCAACTGTTTAAGAACTGTAAATAATGAAATTTGTTTTCCAAACATTTCCAGTCTTTTCAGAGCTGTGTAGGAATCCTATCCATCTACAACAGACCTGGACACACACACACACGCACACCAAGATAGAACAAATAAAATCAAGGGAGATTATACAGTAGTTCTTGTCTAGAAACTGCTTACCAGTAGAAGCGATTGGGGGCCACTCTTTCGTGCACCAGTTGCCACCTCCTCCCAAACTCCACTGAGCTATAGAGCTGTAGAAGACAGAGAATCACACGTAGCTATTTATTCACATAAAATCAAAGATCAGATTTACCATTTTGTTGGACACAAAACATCCCACTATCAAATGGTGTTTTCGCACTAGAAATGATATGCATTTGCACTGGATTTGTTATGTTGATTTACAATATTACTTCAGTCATCCTTTTAACAGCAGCAGTGGAACAGCGAGTGGGAGACAACCACTCTCACAATGTTGTGCAAGCAGGTTGAAGAGCCTCCTACTGTAGTACACACACACAAACACGCATACAAGTTCACACGTTTTACGTTCTTTACTTGAATCCACTAAATTAGATTTGAATTTATATACAATTCAAATACTGCACAGGTATAAGATGGTTTAAGGACATTTAAGGATACAAAATGCATTGTCTCACATCCCACACAGCAGGGCTACATATTAGTCCTGTTACAGTAGTCTTTTGCTGCACACACACAGGCACACACACAGTCATGACTCATGGTTTTAGAACTTAGTGATAATGTCATGACTCATGTTTTTTGCTGTGTTCACTCTGTGTGTCTGTTTGGTTGTACCCTAATGGTTATTTGAGCATGTTTAGTATTTATCGTTTGGTTTTGGCTGCTTTGTTATCTCTGCTTTGCATTATTCTTTTCAGACAGTTTGTATCTCTTGTGTCCCTCTTGTGTACCGTGGCCCTGTCAGCTCTGTTTTCCTCCCGCCTGTCTTGTATTAGTCTTGTTTGCTCTGTCCATGTGTTGTTGCCTACCACACCCTCATTGTCTCCATTGTCAGCCTTGTGTTTCCCTCCTTATGCCAGTGCCTGTCTGCTCCAGCTGTGTCTTGGTTCTTGTGATTAGTCCTCTGTGTTTATATAATGTAGGCTAGCTGTGTGTTTCCTGTGTTCCTTGTTGGTTTGTAGTCATATATCCCAGTGTTTGCAGCTGTTGTTTTGCTCCTCGTCGTTGCTCCTTCTGTTCTAGCCTGCTAATTCTGCTTTGCCTTCGTCTGCCAGTCACTTGAATTCTGGTAAATAAATCATTTTCTTCAGTACCTACTACCCTCCTTTTGCTCTTTGCATTTGGGTCCACTTGCCTGCAGAACTGTGACATGCAACAAACACCAGGTGAAACATAAAACCGTACAGGAAGATGTGCATGGTATGAATTTTGTTGTACTAGAGAAATGCACCTTGCTAACAAGTGTGTGAATAGGAGGGGCTGAAGAACTGGGGAGCGGGTGCATGGCGAGTGGTCTCAATACAATCATTTGCTGACTGTTCACCAGTCAGAAAATCAAAAGATTTCACAATCTCCTGATGCTACACAAAACTGGGGGTGGGAGAGGGGTCCACTGTACAAGTAAACTGTTGGAAAGAACCTTCAAGTGCATTTTAATTCCCCCCCCCATTATTGTTTCATTGAGATTCATGAGTTTTCTCTTTGAACTGATTAAAATAGAATTTCTAAACTAAATGAATTAAGCTAACACTAAGTGTTGGTTGAGAATGTAGTAAACAAGAAACAGTTTACGGTTTGTTGCTTTGTGTATATTTTGTTTAGTCAGCAAGTCAACAACTGTCAGAATGATACTGAAGTTTCCGTTTGTCTCGAAACACACCTGCATCCTCTGGCAAAACACAATGACAAATTCCTTTACTCTATAGATTACAGCTGGAATTTAATGAGGCATAAAACTTTCAAATGTTTTGGCCTGGACGTTTTCCATTTCAAGCATGAGCGGCCAAGCGTGATGTGTAAACAATCATTTATTAGTGGATATCTAAATTGTGACTCTGTTTGTTTATATTAATTTATTTTCTAATTGTATTTACTTGCCCTATCCCGAAGGGTGAAGACGAGGCCTGCATTTAAATAGCATGCAATAGACTACAGACTCAGAAACTCATTGCCTATAGCCTGACCATCATTGCTCTCAAACCAATGCATATATTGTACATATACAAATGAGGTAAAAGACGAGAAAAATACTTCTGTCTCAGTTTTTCATGTTCTGTGTCTTTTAACTGGGTCTTCTGAAGTAGTGCTATATCAATATTCTGTTTTTAAGGTATGTTAATATCTTTCTCCGTTTCAATGGGTGGTGAAATCGAATGTTCCATGTGCGTATTTTAAGAGCCGAGGGAGTCGTGACTTGCAATTCATTAGATGTGGCAGGGAGCTGTTGTTTTCCCATGTCCATACAGTACGTATACTACTATCCATAATGAAGTTAAATCTTCCCATAATCCAATCCCTATTGCTGGAGACTATAAATGCTGAGCTGCCTCACATTTTCCCCCAAATCCCCAAACCCCTACCACAACTATGTACACAAACTGTGTCCTCACAAACAACTAACCAACTGAAACTCAAAATTAAACAAAAGATACAGACCTACATAGGGCCTTTTTCAACCCTATTCTGGATTTATGTTTCAGTTATGAGTCAGCATTGATGGCTGCATTCATATTATTACTCAACCATCTACATCCCACATTTTGTTTAAATTAAAGTCTTTGGCCTTGGAACAAACACAGAACCATCATGGCCTCCTCCGACTTGTTTGCGGCCCTATGAGAGCATCATAGTCCTATGGCTTCTCAACTCACCAGTAAACAAACAGCCATAATTAACAATTGGATGGGCACCTTGTCACAATTCGTAAATTAACCCATCCATCTAGGCTAGTCGGATAGTTAGTCCCCTGGCCCATTGTCTTGCCCTCTCAGTGTTTATCTCATTGCTTCTTCGGGTTCTCAAAAGACTGTAGTGTTAGTGACAGTGATCCTCAGTGTTGTAGGGTAATTTAGGCCATAATTGTGTATCATTAGTGTCTGAAGTTTCTTCCTCATCAAATGCTCAACGTTTTCTTGGAGTTCCGGTAGACAAATTCTTCCGGTAGTCTTGGAAGAATTAAATCCTTGATGGTGGATACTCTTCTTCTGTTGAGCGGCCTCCAGCACTCAAGCCTGATCTCTATAGTGGTGCAAACGCACAATCATTACGCTGGGAAATGACGTGCAAGGACCCTTAGCTCTTTCCCTTGTTGATCCCAACACTTTGTTGGCCCTCTTGAGTTTGATGTGCCCTACAAAGATTCATGCAGACCAATGACTCTGACATCTTACCCTCTATCACTGCCACTAGCCATGCTGTTTTTCATCTTGTTGGCTTCTTGACCATTTTAGGTGTCATTTTAGCGAAAGGTGTGCCCCATAAGTGGTCTAGAGACATCACAAATAACTATTTATTTTTAGTGATGATTTAGGCCCAATCAAACACAAAAGTCAGGACATTTTGCAGCAAAAGTGCCAGAGATCACACCGAAAGTTGTTAGTCTGCATCAATTTGGGATAGTTTTAATTCAAATCAGTATGATTTACAGAAAATTCTGTGATGCCAAAAATATATTTTGATAATTGTGTGGAATTTCTTCTTTGTTTCTTTATATTGCCCTTGCATTGCTGACTTTGTCAGATCACTGGGCACAAATCACCTAAAGCACTGTCCCACACCTATGAGGATAACAGTGTAGCATGATGTGATACAGTGTAGCATGTACATTGGTTTCCCCCACATCTGATTTACCGGATCACTGAATGACAGTGAGCATATACAAAATATATGTTCCCTGCAACCATTGAATATGTTACATATATTTCCATGTCACACCAGGGTAGACGAACAGCATGGGTGATGAGATATGACTTCTACGCCAAGCTGCATTAAAGCAGATGTAGGAGGGGGGCAGGAAAACACTTTGACTAATTATCCTCCAACGCCGAGTTAGCATTTAGTCAAGCAAGTCACAGTGGAGAAGCGGAGAGCAGGAGATGATAAGGAGGTCTCTTCTCAAATATATGCTGCCTCCAAAAGCTTCAAAGGTCTCAACCTACAAATGCAGTAGTATTGACAAGAGCCAAAACCCCTGGGAAAGGAGCAGAATTAAGCTTGCAATGCTTAACACTGTGATCATTGTCAGTGGCTCTGTGGCCGGTACAGTACGTTGATCACTTACAGAAGCCATTTGTCTCATTGCACTTTAAGAGAGCTTGACTTGAGTGGGCAAGGGGAAAGTCGATTAGCTGTTGTGGCACTTTGCTCTGTAGTGGCACTTAAGTTGTGCAAATACCAAGCGGAGTCCTGGGTTTGTAATAGAAAAAGGATATTTTATTAATAACGGAGGGGTGGGGGAGACTGGGCGCTGTCCCTGGTGCTGAACCCCATTGAATCTGTCTCCCTGAGCAGGAGCTCCACACCAGAGATTGGAAGAGCTGCTGTCAGACTAATTCAATGAGCTTTGATGGGAAACACAGAGTGGGAGGTTCGGTTTACTTGTACCATTACATACCACTGCAGACTTGATATGTAACAAACTCGAACTGATTTGTCCAAAATGATTCATTTTGTTTCTCCAAATTGTCGTCGTTGGTGGAAAAGTGAACTTGTACTTCCTGTATTCCCAAACAATACATTTAATAAATGTGTAGGTTAGCTACTGTTTAGTTAAGTGGTTAGTCATTTGTGGCAGTAGACTTATGCTACCAAATAATTCATGCTGTAAACTAAGTCAGAATTGGTACAGTTGTTACACTGAAAATATATATTATGGTATTTTGGTTACTCGCCACAAACTTGGAAGTGGGAAGAGATTGTGTGGAGGAGAGGGTGTGTCAGTAACGATCAAGCAGCACAATGCAATTTTGCTGTCAAGGATAATGGGGTGTAAGCCCAGCACCATGTCAAAGGCGCACAGAACAAGGCACAGGTGGGTTCTGTGCTATTTCTGTGTCTTTACAAAGCAATGCTCACATGAACAGATACTATTCAAAAGCTTGACAATCCTTTTTGTGGATATATATTGGTCAATTTGACTCATCACTCATGTAAGAAAAAATATGCACTTTTCCCCCCCATTCAAACTATGTACACATGCTACTGTACAGCATCCTCTGTCCCTTGATTGGCTTTGTAGGCAAACTGGCGAGTATCCAATTGTGGGCTGAATATACAGTAGAGAGGATGGAATTCAGCAACAGTTTTTCTGGGCATTTCATAATAATTGGAGTACAGTAAGTGCCACTGGCCGGTAATGATTTGGCTCAGAGTGGGTTTCTTGGGTGCTGGGAAGCCTGTAGATGTTTTCCAGAAAATGGGTACAAATGCAGTCCTGATGAATTCACACAAGTTAAAGTAGAAGACTGAAGTGGGAGCTCCAAGATTGCTCCAGGTCTTAACTTAAGCACCTGTACTTGGATGCTGTCTGGCCTTGAAGCCTTGCTAGGTTTACATCTGTACAGCTCAACTGCTCAGTCCATCACAGTGCAAACACAGATAGACAGACAAACACACTCACATTCACACCTATGGGCAATTCTCCAATCCACCTAACTTGCATGTCATGACTTTGGACTGTGGGATGCTACTGTATGTCAATGCAAAATTACGTCATTCCTATGTTAGGAACCAGTGTGATCTGGAGGAACACATAGCATGAGCTCCTTTTGTATCTGGACTATTGCTAAATAAAAATCTGTAATTGGCACAGATATATTAACAATTTGTAATGTTTTGCAGAACATTTGCAGTAAATTAACCTCAGTACAGTATGATGATTCTAGACTGGTTTGAGAACTCACGTCCTTGTTTACTTTCACTTTCTCATTTATATAAGCTATGTACTGCATAAAATCAGATGAATTAAGCGGCAGTAATCTGGAGTCACAGCTGGATTCTAGTAGAAGTAAATTAAAGTGGAAATGGCTGAAAAGATAACTTGAAAATAACATTTCAGGAATCTGGTGTTTATGGGTTTCAGAAATCTAAAAGTCGTGTGTGTGTGCGTGTGTGTGTGCGTGTGTGTGTACTGTATGAGAGATTTTACTCGCTGCACAATGCAGGTGTGATGCCAACCAGAGGCATGCTCTCATATGCATACACAAACGCACAGACGAGTCTCGGCTCAGCGAGGAGACTGCCTTCATTATTCATCAGAACTGAAACATTAGACCCAAATGGGCATGGCTGCAACGAAAGCATTTTATTAATGCAAATGGTCATTCCTAAAATGGCTATAAATTGCTTGTCTGAAGCAAACTAGAAGATATCCATTACACATTAGTGTCTCTCTCTCACTAGTTCACAGATAATTATCATTACCCAGACACTGTCTCCAATATAAGATGACTATTTATGTGATAAACATTTGCACCCGGTCTCTATCATAATCATGAGGATTTACAGTTTAATGCATTCATGTATAAATTTGTCTTAAATACAGTAGTAGAGACTGAGCATTATGGGCATATAAAACCACTGAGTCACTCTGAATGAGTGTTAGGTTGTGTTTGGACTTTTTAAATTCAGTTTTCCTGCCTCACAGATGGTTTTCCCTTTACATTACAGTCATTTAGCAGACACTTTTATCCAAAGCGACTTACACAGGTGATAGTTGACACTATGTGAGGATTGAACCCACAACCCTGATACTGAGAGTCTCATGCTCTACTGACTGAGCTGTCTAGGCCTTTATTGTAATATTATTGGAACAAATCCCAGCCCTGGTGAAAATTTAATGGGTGAGAAGCTTAAAGGTTTACCAAGGAAAAATATCACTGAAAGCTGCTGTGATACAAATGTCCTCCCTAGTCTCAGGCCTCAAACATGATCTGTTCCTTTTTGGATGGGTTACGAATAGTTGATTTGGTGTATTTGAGCTTCTGACTCAGTTATTACTGCACGTGATGGTGGTGTCAACAATTAGTTCCTGTAGAAGATTGCAGGTGCTGCATCCCAGTATCTTTGTTCCCTGTCTGACTCACCGCTTCCTTTTGATACCCTTAACAGACAGCAACAACAAGCTAGCTAGTGTTACCTTCTGGTCATGGCTGTAGGCCAGGATCCAGTCCTCCTGCTCTGGGTGGAAGAGGAGGCTCAGGATGTAGAAGCTGAGTCTGTATTTCTGGTAGGTGGCTCCCTCATCAGAGCTGATCAGGAGACTGCTCTCCACCTCAGGGTCAGTTAGCAGCATGATCTAAATCAGAAAAGAGGATGGATGGATGAGACAAGGCAAAGTGGTGGTAAGTGGTGAATTCTACTGTGTTCACTTCAACACAAAACAAAAGAAATGTACAAAAAACAAAATGTGTCTCTTTGGCTTTAGGCTAAACCACATTCCATTCATTCCATGGGGCATACATATTCAAAATAAAGAACACAGACAGCAGACAGACTAGTCGATCAAGACCAATTACCATATCTAATCTGGGATAAAATACATTATTAGAACTGACTGTGGCTACAGATTAGCATCTTCAAACATCTTCAAGCATCTTCAAACATCTTCAAGCATCTTCAAACACCTTCAAGCATCTTTGCTGTCAGAGACATTCACTGATCATGCCCTATCTCTATTAATTATTTGTATCTTTTCATCTTCAATGACATAATCAGTATGAGACTGACACTCTTCCAGATACATACAGTATTGCAGCAAATGTGTGTGTGTGTTTGTCTGTGTGTGTGAGTCTGCTGTGTTTTTCTCTCTTTATTCTTGTCGTCTATGCTCAGTCAGGCCTTGAAAGCACTGATTTCCCATGAGCTTCCTTCTTTTGTTATAGGTCCAGCATTTTTGTGACTGTGCCAAGTTTAGGAAGGAAAAAAGAACCCCTCAGATAAAATCAGCAAATATAATTGAATCAGTGGACCTGAACACTTACAAATGCTCTTATCATTAGCAGAGTGAAGAAATGCACATTTGTGAGTATGTGCATCCTAATGCACGGCTGTGTGTGTGTGTGTGTGTGTGTGTGTGTGTGTGTGTGTGTGTGTTCTAAGATGTTCTGCATGTCCAATTGTGTGCACGTGCTTAGAAGCCTATTACCGATAGTAAGTACTGTCTGGCGCTTAGCCTGACAAATATTTGCCCCAGGAGGAGTGGCCCTTGCTTCCGATGATGCATATCAACTTCAGGTCCCCAAATGAAGATGTTAGACAACCAGTTCATAAAAGATTAAGTGGTTGGTCAGCTTGTCTCCCAGTGTAGCTGGAGAGGTAAGTTACATTGCAGAGCCAAGTCATATAACAATCACATAATGCCAGCCAACTGGAAGAGAGACATCAATAGTGAAGTGGTATTCCTTTTATGATGAAAAATATGAATCAACAACCTTATCTCAAAAAGGCAGTTGTTTAAAGTTAAAGTAATACTCCACATCATATCATAAACATCAGTATCATAATAAATGCTGCTACTCTTTATATATATTATATATTATATATATATTTAATAAATGCTACTCTTTTTACCACTTGGTAAACAGTAGTACAACAGTGATTCAACTTATACTTATACCCAGTTCATGAAAGTTTTTACATGCTCTAAACTCTTCCGTTTCACATGAAGTCAATCGTTTTTGAACAACAGCGGTTTATGTGGAAAAGAAGTAAGAAGAACTAGGTAGGTCTTTTTTTGTCTGTGTGCATGTGCGACCAAAGGAAAATGAGCATGTGTGAGAGAAAGAGACAGATTGAGAAAGTATGTACGTACGCGTGTCGCATGTTCCTCCCTTACAAAAGTTGATATAGACATTATAAAATAGAAATAAGACAGATTTTACTGGATAACATTTAACAAAAGGTAGATTAAAGTGCTCAGAGATATTGCTGACTAAAACTAAATGGAACTATAAATAGCTTCACACCAGTTTTACATTTACATATATTTAATTTAAAGGATAACATCAGTATTTTTCAACCTGGATCCTATATTCCCATGGCCTTGTGTCTTAACTGACACGTGGGAACAAGAATTTTTGAAATTGGTCCGGTATAGACCAAGTCCGTAGCTGCTAGCCGTTAGCGCTTAGCTTAGTAGACACATATGTAGACACACGACCATGGGAAAATAAAGTCCAGGTTGAAATATACCGATGGTTTTTTGCATGCATTTTGCCACCAGGCTTCATCAAAGGTGAAATAAGTACATTTTGTTACTATCCCATAGCAAGAAAATACCATAATATACCTGTGGTGTTAGGGTTGGGTTAGGGTTATTGATCAACACCAACAATGACTCAATGAATAGTTTGCCAGGTACTGACATTTCTGGCTTTCAAAACCTACTTTCCAGCCAGTTCCCTGGTGTTTTAAAAGACAAATACAATCCTAACCTGTTGGAAGTGATGGAGAAAGGTGCTGGTGTATACAGTAAGTGCCGTGAAAGCAGTGTGCTCTTGTCTTACAGAGGGGCTAACATTTGAATCAAACACAGCCCTTGGCATGACAATCTGTCTGCCCATTATTACTGTCTTCAGGCAGCTGTGAGGACGAGAATACGCACTGAACTCACAGTCAATATCCTTCTCAGTACGCCGCCATATTGCAAAGTGTTTCTGGTCTCTCATGCTGGTGAATCATTTGTCAGCGCACAGCTGGGTAATGGCAGCCATGGTGGGCAGACCCACAAACACCAGTTCATCAATCACAGAAGGCAGATATAGCGCCACATACGTGAGCCACATGCTGACCAATCCAATCAAAGGCACTCAAACACTGTCTGAACTACAAATCCCAATTAACATTTTGCTCGCTCCCTGGAACTGCAACACCACTGGAATACTAGACAGGTTTATAATTGGCTGAATCAGTTGTGGTGAATAGGGGATTATAGGCACTTCATACAATTTGGCGTGCTCACACAAATGCTTATTTCAATAATAATATACATTGGAATATGGAAATCAATACGTCCCGGTGAGGTGTGTAAATGGAATATGGAGATTGCTAAGCCTCTGATGCAAGAGAGAGAGAGTGGTCTGGGTAACCTACACCGTGTAAAGGATCCTTCACTTTAACGTTCTCTAGGAAAAACAAACAAGCTCCAGAAGATGATCGTGTGAATAAATGTGGGAGCTGTCATCATCACGATTCAGTGTTGCGCAGCCAAGGCCGCATTCTGCACTCTTTTGCTCCATGCTCCAACCATCTCCCTCCATTTAGCTCTGTTGTTAGATAGTTCTTTAGCTTTCTCCCATGTGGTGTTGATTTTGTTCAGTTGCTGTTTCACTATATTGATCCATTTTATCTTGGGTCAATATAGTGAAACAGCAACTGAACAAAATCAACACCAAATGGGA
>CABFOS010140275.1:4682-15015 GCA_900660315.1 Diretmoides pauciradiatus
GACACAGCTCTAACAAAGGGTTAAACTCGTTCTCCTGCTATGCCACAAACACGTGGAACGCCCTACCGAAGGCATTAAAGGAATCACTTCCCTCCTTCAAAACCGCCCTAAAAAGCCACCTACAAGCGGTTACGTCTAGAAACTGGTAAACTTACTCTCTACCTTGCCTCCCCCTAACCACTCTCTGTTAAAACTTCATTCTCACTGTAAATACCATATCTCTCTCTGATTGTAATTACCTTCTTGTTTTCCACTGTTATACCACTTTGTTAATCCCCCATTTGTACTACCCTTTTATTTTATTTTTATTTTTTCTTGATATGTAAATATTGTATATACTTTTATTGCTCGCATCCACTGAGAACAATCGTATGTCAATTGTATGTCATTCAATGTTATGAGTTATAAAAAGGGACCCTTATTGAAAAAAGCCTAAACGCTTTCTTTGGTATCCTTTTAGTTGACTTTGTACCAGTGAATCGTACTGTCATGAAACTGTACTTTTTCCTATGCAAAAAAAAAAAAAATATCAATCAATCAATCAATCAATCAATGCACATCTTCCCTGCCGTCTCTCACAAAGCAGCAGTAATATACCAAGGTCAGCAGAACGGCACATAAGATCATCTAACGTCATCTGGAGCAGAATTTCTACTAACAATATATGGCAAACTTAATCTGTATCTAAGTAAATACACTTTACAATCTAAAGTGTGAAGCTTAAGCAAAATGAGGACAATATTCAACTACAGTACAATTCTAAAATCAAGTAGCATGGTACTTTTTCTAGTACTGGCACTGCATGCGACAGTACTTTATAGGGTACTTCCTGATCATCTGACATATGGAAACAAGACAGTTAACATAAATGGCAAAGCAGAGCAGAAACAACAACAATGGAGCCAGGGTTGTAAATTTAACACAAGCCACCAGCCAAATGTTGGTAGATTCTGGCTATGGCTGCTCTTACTCTACCACTTCGTCTAGTAACCAGCTGTGGTTTGGAGGTTCTTCTATTCTAAAAACCCGGTTGGTTGCTCACACAGTGAAAGCAGCTCGAACATTTTGGGATTTTATTATTTTTATTTTCTTGTATTCTTGTCCGGAAAAAAATATTTTCCTATTCTGACTGGAAGTGAGGAAATGATTTCAGTTGCATCTCTTTATTCTAACCTTGGTTCTAATATTACAGTATATTGTAGCTCGATACAGGGCTGTGGTTTAGCGTTGGACATTTCTAGACGATTACTAACACCGGACCTCACGGAGAGCGTCTCTGAAGAGAATCCCTGACACTGTCTGGTTTAGCAGAACACAGCTGCAAAGAGAAATGTCTGCAAGCAGCCATTGTTGGAAGACACTGAGGGTCTGTTGAGCTACACGCAGTAGGAGTCACAATACCCCCATTCAAAACCCAAGCGCTGTATGACGACTGCTGCTTCTCCCTTTGGTCATTTCACGTCTTTATTAATACACATTTTTCCATTTTCGTGATTTGGCAGCAAGCCAAAATTGACCAGTTCAGCCAATTCTCTGAACTAGTACAGCAATGACAGTTATCTAACTCCAAGTTGTGATATCAGAGTTTCAGAAAGCCAAATCTAAAGAAATTGTAATACCTTTTAAATGCTCTGGAAAGTATTTTGAGACCAATTTAAGAAGCAAAATAAAGTAAAACCAGACTGTTTCCATTGAATATAGGCAATGAAAGTTTGGAAACTATAATTGGGCAGTATAAGAAAAGGAAAAACATGTTTTGCTCATTGTAATACTAAGCCTGTCCTGTATTCTGTATTTGTGGACAAAATGAAGACCTCTATTTCCTATGAGAAGAAACAGTAGTAGTACATATTAGAATGATACTACTCAAATTAGCCTAAAAACTAAAACACTGACGAGTAGGCCAACAAGTAAAGCTTTAAAGAAAAAGAAAGATTATCACTAAACGTGTTCCATTGCTATCTAGACCACTAGTAGGTAGGTTGATACAGACATCCTCCCAATGATATCACACCCTACACGGGACACAAAATATCAACATCACAGACTTATCTGTTAGATACACTCTACCCTACACAGCAGGGCTATCATGCTGTGGAACATTTAGACTATGTTATCTCATAGCACCATGCTGGAAGCTTCAGTGTTTGGGGATGAGAGAGGAGCAGATTGTGGGAAAAGAAAAGGAAAAAAAAGTTCAAATACACCCTTCCCAGTGACCCTGCTGTTGTTGCAGGTTATGCTAAGCGGCTGCGTACCGATCATATATATGCTGATTCCACCGTGCACCGTATTCATCACTGAAGTTACCCTGACCTTCAAACCTCACTTCCTTTCACAAACAGAAGGGACGCGCCTGGCGAAAACACTCCGCCATCGTCGGTCCCTGGCCACAGAGAGAGAGACAGGGCCGAGGGAAACCAGTGACCTCTTCATATTAAAGGGAACAAGAGACAAGCGTCACATTTTTTAACCCTTATTTAACCAGGCAAGTTGACCGAGAACATGTTCTTATTTACAGCTGTTGCAGAGGGAAACACACACACTGTCTTGTACTCTTGGCTGCTGTCTTAACTAAGGTCACTTATAAGTCACATAGGACTTTGGTTGTCAACTTACTGGGGTGAACATCCTTTCAACTTTTTGTGCCTTTAGATTTTACCAGGGTTCCCATTATGTTGATTATATTTGGGCAGCCCAGCCAGGTAAATTAATATTCACATCTATTAGTACATCTTTGATTTAGATGCAATACATTACGCAGGTGTTCTAACTTGGCATTTCTCATCAACATTCACAAAAAAAAGGTTTTACTGGAAGAGAAGCATGCCAGTGAACTACAACAACCATAATCCATTGAGTCATGCCGACATGAAGTGAATATAGGGAGGCAAAATTTGAAATGCAATATCCTCTGCAATATTAGCTGAAAATTATACTCCCATTTGATTATTCTGCTACTTTTGTGAAGCAAATACAATTGTGGTCTTGCTATAATAACATTATTAGGAAATTAAATAGTTTACCGCCTCAACATACAAATTAAATAATAACTTTGCACACAGTGATGCTGCCATCGCCGAAGATATCTGCCAACCTGTGGGAAACACTCTTTACTCTCTTTATTGTTCTACTTCATTCATGCCCTTTCTTCTCTGTAAAGTATGTAGTGACAAACATGCGTGTTGGCAGTATATTCAACTTTAAGGTGTTTTCTGGGGGGACAGCTCATGCGAACTCTCTACTTGTTACTCAGCAGTGGTTTAAGAGAGCAGCTAACTAGTGCAATGCCCCGGCCTCTTAATCCCAAGGATTACAGCCACAGTGAGAACCTGCCAGATGCCCCACAATGCCTGCTAGTTGACACAGTAAATAGGATATTAGCATCCGAGAATTAAACAGGAAACCCGAGCCTGGCCCTGGCTAGCCTGGAGCCATCCATTCTAGATGGGAGTGCCAGAGAACCGGGAAGTTACCGAAATGTAAGGATCTGGTAAAGAGGAAGAAGACTAAAGAGACATGCTGACAGAGAGAACACATCCAGCCAACTTGATCATCCAATTGGTGTTGTTTTATTTATTTATTTTATTATATTTTTTATTTAGTTAGTTTTGAGGTAGGATGTTTTGAAAACCACTTGTTTTTTATCGTGTCTGCACAAACTACAATTTCACATCATCTTAATGTGCTTTTCATCTTTTAAATTTAAATCACAGTATGTTTTCTTATCAGGTTGTGACCGTTTTATCTTTGTGCAAATATACTACATTGCACTAATAAGTAATAAGTCATCTAATAAGGATTTCATTGGCTCCTCCTACATGTTTTCATCATTTCGGGGCTAACCAGATAGATTGTCTTCCACCTAAAATGAATGAGATTTTTGGCTCCAATTTCCAAACTTTCTTTTCTTAAAATGGGTGAAATGACGATGGTATAAATGACATATTACAGAAATGTTACATATTTTAATGCATTACAGAATTTAAAAAACATATATTTTGCTAACAACCATGATGCTACAGAGCAGTGGTTCTTCAGCTGGTCTGGCCTTGGGACCTTCATTTCCCCATGGTCATTAAATCGTGACCCACTTTTATATAATTCAAACCAAGAAAATGTATTCATCATGACTTTTTTAACATAAAATAAACAAATATTTTCCTCTCTGCATTCAGAGCACATTACTCTCTAGCAATAACAAACTGATCCTGATTAATAAACTGATGAGGAGGAACATCACAACTGCTTCTGATCCTGGTGAATATGAATAAAATGAACATAACTGCATAATTGTATCTACACACATACCGTAATATGATCATCTTTCTGAGTAGATCTACTAAATTGACTGTTTTCACTTAACAGGTATTTGGGGAAGCTAATGAGATAATTGGGGATGTGCTTTACTCCTGATAAGAGTTTCAAAGTCTGGGTACGTGTGCATAAAATTTAGAAAAAAGAAGCCTTTTTTATTTTTGGACCACTCACTCCGCGACCCAATCAGAATGAGTGTCGCTACCCACCAGTTGAGAAACACTGCTACAGAGGATGTTAAAATATCCCTCATGGGTAAATTGACTGAGTCAATAGTAGCTATTGTCTCTAACCTAGAGGAATGAATTAGGAAAATGAAGTGCAAAAATGATCGAAAGATGAGTCACTCTTAGGGCGTTTTCACATCAGGAACCCTGGCCCAGATCCGAGTACACTTGACCCCAAAGTTCAGGTTGTTTGATTAGTGTGAACACTGTGTACCGTACCCGGGAAAAGTTTAACCAATAGGACTGCTTACATAAAACAAAACCTGTGATGTTAAAGACATCTATTGTTTGTTAGAAAGTAGAGGTGCAGTGATGGTGGTATCAAGATTCTGTTATCAGCCCTAAAGTACATAGCATTGGCAATTAGGGAATTTCAATATTCGAGTACTCTCATTCAATTATTATCGAGTACTCGCAAAAAAAATCTAACGTAAGAGTATGGTCAGAAAAGTGAAATACGGGTAGGGGTACACCAAGGCACTGCAGCTATGATTGTGGTTGCGCTGTATGGGTAGAGACATCAGACCAAACTTTCCTATACACTACATATGTGCATTGTCAGAGTAGCGGCAGCATTATAAACACACAGTACTACAATGCTAACGTAGCTCCTCAGGGATCTAAGATTTGACAACACATTAGTTAAGATTGTAAGGAGTATGGCTGTTGGTAGTTGTTGATTTTGTTTAAATGTGACGAATTGCAACTTTAAGAGTTATTGTTGTTCAGACGACTAAGCTAAGCTAATATGTGCTAACGTCAGCACATATTAGCGAGAGAGAAAAGAGAAAAACGACAAATGAGAGCTATGCTGTGAGACTCGACTTGACTTTAGACTTGAAGGCAAAAATGCTGAGGAGACCTGACTTGTACCCCTTTCAGACCAACTACCAGGGCCGATATTTGACCCGTGTTCAACTCTGCTTTTGTTAATCCAAACCAAGCCAGTCAACACGGGTTATTCCCGGGTCCTGACAATTCAGATAGGACCCGGGTGACGACCTGGGAGAGATGCATATCACTGAACTCAGGCTGAGAATGGGCGGGGTCGACAACACGTCGTATTCAGCTAAACACTTCAGCGTTTCGACAACAAACAGTGGATATTTACATGGAGCCGAGTATTCCGATTATAATCAGCTTAAAATCCCAAACCGAATAAAAATGTTCCATATAAACACCGCAATCAGAATAAACAGGCACAAACTGACCAAACACACCAAATTTAAATTGGTTGCACATGGGTAGTTATAACCTTTATCATAAACCGATCAATCAAACCGATTGTACCCTGTAAACGATTTAACCATTTAAACTGATTACTTTCTGGCTGCGCATGCCCTCCGTCTTTACGTAAATGCCGCTCTTCAATTCAGCGTGCTTAAAATCCACCAAGCAGCACTTAATACAAATTAAACTTTTACAACCGGTGTGACTGGACAACATCTCAATAACACAGTTGGAGGCTTTTTGAACCAAAAGATTAATTTGTCCCAACCCAGTTGTTAGCGAACCGGGTGCTGCTAATTCACACTGAAATCAACCCGTGTTCGACCCATGTCTGACCCACCTCTCGACCTGGGTCACCAAGCGGGGTCGGATAACCCGGGTTACCTTTTTCATACACAAAATCAACCCGGGAATAACCGGGATCGAAGCTTGGTCTGAAAGAGGTATTGGTCACACAGTAACTACCTCCGCCCAAGGACGAAGTCCGGGGCGGAGGTCCTGTCTGTCCGTCCATCGCCTTAAAGTAAAGTCTTAAAAGTAGGTCTCACTGTACAAAGATTTTTTCCCATAGTGTCCTATAGATAAAGTCCCAAACATTTCTGCCAAATTTTATAGTGGAAATTCTCCCCTGGGTGTGTAATTGTTATCTGTTTGTTCTTGGCCGATACAATTTACCTCTGCTAGAGAGTATCTGTGGTCTACATTTCCTGCCTGGACATAAAGCAGAGCAGAGGTCTGAGCGAGTGTCCCAAGAGAAGCAGACATGGCATCAATATTAATGAGGCCTGCTGGCTTCTCAGTGTAGCACCATTGGCTGCCAGCCTCCTGTTACAGGGCACATCGTATTAGAGATTGCACCCAAACAAACACATGTGATAGGAGAGTCCCTCAGTCTGCACTGGCACTGTGCCAGCCCAGTTTAATGTCCTTCCTTCAGCTGGGGCTGCTCAGGGCTAATGTTAGCTCTACTTCCCCACTCATCGTGCATCTCAGCTGCTCAACTTCAACAGGAAGGGGGCTAAGGTTTCCTGAAGCAAGCTCTCTGTCGCCAGTAACAAAAACGTCAAGCACCGAAGAATGATTTACCTGCCCGTGCAAACAGTGGAAAAGGGTACACTGGCGGCAAGGGATGGGCAGGTAGGCTGAGGAACATTGAGATTTTTTTTCAGTGCTGAGACCAGTTTTCATACCAGTTCTCAAGCAATATGTTTTTCGCTACATCTCTTTTGTTGAATAAAACACATTTCATTATGGAACAGACCAAATTATTCTAACATTTGTACATGCCAACTGCTTTTCTGAATAGATTCGGATCTTACTCAGTTGATTTCATCAATACAAATTTCCATTAAAATAGAAAACCTTGTTTAAAGAATCCAGCATACGAAAAGCTTCAAAATAGCATTGAAGCTTTAGGTGTTCAATAACTTAAAGATTGATGCTTCTGCCAAAAAATGTTATTAATCTTTACTTAAGGTTGAGTGAGCATACACAGTCATACCTGGGAAGGCATCCAACAACTGCAGCCTTCTACTATTGGCCATTGAGCATCTCCACTGGAGCAGATAAGTACACTTGCTCAAGGGCACCTCAACGGTAGGTTTTGAGTGAGATTAATAGTCATTTTTGGGTACACACCCCTATCTGCGTGGCTCTGTCCCATCACAGCTAGGTAGCTTAATAGCAGTGGATGGGGCAGCTGTTACCCATGCTGACAGCTCCTTATTGCAGACAGGCCCTCTGACACTCCAGCCACAGGCCCAGCATTAGCTCTCTCATGAAGTCTATTTCAGCCACCACAGGCAAAACAGCTGCCCTACGCTCCACACCACACCGTTTTTAGACACTCCAAAAGGTTCAGCTCAAAAAAATGTTCTCCTTTACATCTGTTGCCAATGAAGCAAAGGAATGCATTTCCCCAGCACCCTCTTAATGTGGGTTCAAACCAGCAGAAAAGAAAAGCAGGTCAGGAAAACAAACCGTATATATATATAATAAAAAGTCTCCTCGAAATATCGCGGCAATTCTGTAGAGTAGCCTAAATAAAAGAATGTACACGTTGGGTTTTGAAAATGCTAGGACGATGTCCGTCCGCTAAGAGCGAGTCTGCTGAAGACATTCCTCAGGGCAGATAAGCTCCAGTGAAGTCTCAGAATCAGCAGACAGGTTGAGGAGGTCAAGCCAAATGACAGGACAAGTGCCACGAGCAACTGTGCGACAGGAGCTGAGCCAGGCTCCTCTTGCCCACAGAGCACAAGGAGAGCATTGTGGCAGGCTCCGGCCTCCCCATACCAACACACAGAAAAAACACACTCTCACACATACAGCTGCATGACTCTGCGAGAAGAGGAGAAAAATAGAGGCCTTGGCTATGATTTAATATCAACAGCAAGCATGGATTTTTAGTCACCAATACCCAGTGTTTCCTCTGGAATTGTTTTGTAGGCAGCTGCAGCAGTAGTGGTTGGGGTTACATTTTTGGTTTTAGTTTCCACAATTATCCTTATTTTGGTCCCATTTCTGGTTCTACTCTGGGTTACAGCATTAAAAAAAACTCTTATTTGGATGCTTAGTTGTGATAAAAGTTGATAAACTGTACATATATATATACAGAGTGAAATTTAGCTAGATTGTGTTTTTTGGTACATTTCACATTTCTTTCTAGCCATAGTGGTACTTTTCTTGCTGTGTTGGCCAACCACTGTGGAATGACTATAGAGGAAAACAAATGAATACCCAGTTCATGGCAAACAGGCTGGATAATATTAGGCTAGCTAACCTATAATGTCATAACAGACATTGTAAGTAGCTTATGGCTCCAATAAAAATAGCAGACAGGCCGCTCCAACAAAGGACATGCTTGAGGACCAAACAGGTCTGTGTCGCCTATGTAAGCCCACATTTCAACATCAGAGCCCTTGCTTCACCCAAATACTGATATGATGCATTACACCAAAAAAAGAATCAAAACCCAATGGAAAGGAATTAAAGGAAATAAGCAAGATGCCAATGGACTTGACCTCTGATGTGACCTGATCAGAGCCTTTAGCCAAACTATAGCTGCCTTTCAGTAACAGACAGAAAGCAAACAGGAGTAACTGCTGTTTTAGTGTGTTTAGTGTGTCCAAACAGTGGGTTTCAACTAGTGAGAGCTGTGATAAAAGGCTCTGACGTCAGTTTCATTCATGAATGGCTGGTGGCAACCTATGGGGACGGAAACGCTTCCCTCAGCCTATATTGAGCATGCTATGTACTGAGGTCGCAGGTTCTGCAGCATGCCAACCACTGGGGTGCTGTATTTTTAGCCAGGACAAAAGTAAGAATTTTCTCTTCCACTTCAGACGTGGTCAGGCAGGATATGGAGTTGCCGTGGAAGTGGAAATAGATTTCTGCTTACTTATGCAGCCAGCACAATTGTCATTTTAACACTTTAACGGAGGAAGATAAGTGAAAAGAGATGTTAAAGGATAATTTTGGTCTATTTTCAATCTGGACTTTATTTTCCCATGGTCGTGTGTCTATGTGACTGGTGGGGAAAATAATTTTTGAAATTGATCCAGTATTGAGTGAGCTCTGTTTTTAGTGATAAGCGATTAGTGGCTAATGCGGCTCTGACGTTGTCGCGGAAGGGCAAGTTAAAAATCCTCTAAAAGCTTTTTTTTTGCCACTCACAGGCTCTGATTGTTGTTATAAGTGTTTGACAGGATCCTGACAGAGAAATGAAACTTCTTTTTTCATCAGGAGTGAGACCTCTTCGACCTATCTTTGATAGGGACAGCCGCTGTTGGGGCTAGTTGTGCTCCAAGTGGATGCTAACACAACAACAGACCAGATCAAGCGAAAGGTAAAAATATGTGTTTTATTTCTCTGTCGGGATCATGTCAGACACTTATAACAATCAGAGCCTGTCAGTGGCAAAAAAAAACGCTTTTAGAGGACTATACACTTGCCCTTCGGCGACAACATTATAGCCGCTAATCACTTAAAGCAGTGCTCACTCAATACTGGATCAATTTCAAAAATTCTTTTCCCCACCAGTTACGTAGACACATGACCATGGGAAAATAAAGTCCAGGTTGAAAATGACCAAAAAGATCCTTTAACACTGGAGGCGTGTTTACGATGTGCAATCCTTGACACAATTTGAAAACGTCATAACCAAATACCAACACAAATGAAAAGCTGTGAAAGCTGTTCAGTGTTAAATACGTAAGCGGACGTTCTGTGTGAATAGACGTGGTGAGTTCTGTCCCTGTCACAATCGTCCCCAGTGTCAACCAGTCCAACATGTTGTAACAGCCCTTTTGTTCCAGTCTGGCAACGTTTCAGCCTCAGTCTCGTCCTCAGAGGACAAACAACAACCCGACCGGATCCAAAACGACCGACAACCCGACCGGATCCAAGACGACCGACAACCCGACCAGATCCAAGACGACCGAAACCCGACCGGATCCAAGACGACCGACAACCCGACCGGATCCAGGACGACCGACAACCCGACCGGATCCAAGACGACCGACAACCCGACCGGATCCAGGACGACCGAGAAGGTGAATCTG
>CABFOS010140276.1:0-10276 GCA_900660315.1 Diretmoides pauciradiatus
GATTCACAATGAATGGCATTGAAAGTGAAACGTTTTGTGTAGCCACACAGTTGGTCTGGCATACAGTCGGTATGTCAGTCACGTAGCAACAGTCTCTCTCTCTCTCTCTCTCTCTCGCTCTCGCTCTCGCTCTCGCTCTCATATATTTATATATATATATATAATTAATTCTGTCTTGAGGACTTGTAGCCGGAGACACCTTATTATTAGTATTGTTCATGCTAATGTAAGTTATTAAGGATGATAACGTTTAGCACAACCTTAGAGCTAGGGTGAGGAGCTCGGACATCCGGGAGGGACTCAGAGTAGAACCGCTGCTCCTCCACATCGAGAGGAGCCAGTTGAGGTGGTTCGGGCATCTGGTTAGGATGCCTCCCGGACGCCTCCCTGGGGAGGTATTTCGGGCATGTCCAACCGGGAGGAGACCTCGGGGTCGACCCAGGACACGCTGGAGGGATTACATCTCTCGGCTGGCCTGGGAACGCCTCGGGATTCCCCCGGAAGAGCTGGTGGAAGTGGCGGGGGGGAGGGCTTCCTGGGCTTCCCTGCTGAAGATGCTGCCCCCGCGACCCGGACCCGGATAAGCGGAGGACAACGAACGAACATTTAGCACATAATTAGTAATTAAACAGTTCTACAAAGTTCCATCCAGCAGAAAATCAATAAGCTTATCGATACAGATATGGAGTCTAGTCTAGTGGCTCTGTTAAACCTGACAGTCACGTCATTTAGACCAAATCACCGGTGCACAAACAGACAGATTATCTCATAAAGTTTTTTTTAATAAAGTTTTTCTTAGTAGCAAGTCCCGTTAGTTAAAATAATAATCCAATGTAGAACTCTGGAGTTTTCTGCTTGGCGCAGCACAGAGCTTGTTAACGAGGTGTCAGATTACATTATGTTGTGTTCAAGGTCCGCTCAGAAAAATGAGCATTGAAAAAGTAACTTTTGGTGAGTAACGCCAGAATAAATACAGTTGTGTAGATATTTATTTCTATTTATTTCACAATTCTTGCACTTTTTATATATATTTTCACTTTTAAAAACGTTTAAAGGAGTTGTTAATTTGACATTGTACTGATGTTTCTTTGAAATGATCTTATAACTTTTGCTTTTGAATTCTTCTATACATATACGTACTAGTAGTTGATGATACTTTGCTGTGCACTTGGTTTGGTCAAAGTATTGAAGCTACTTAACCTACAGTTCACATAAATTGCTTTACAATACATTTAAATGTAATGCATTTTGTATATATTTTTGCTGTAGAGTATTTGTGCCGTGTGTTTCTTGGTGCCTCATGTAATAATATCATTATTATTCAAGAGCTCTAGTATCAGAATTGGTATTGGTATCGGAACCGGTATTGGAACTGAAAAAAAGTGGATCGGTGCATCTCTAATTTCTGGTATCGTGACATCCCTAGTTCAAAGCTATACAAATAATTCTGATTCTGATTTAACGTCGGCACTTCTTTTTTGGCACAACACCGGTTGCTGTGTTGTCTTGCTTCTAGATTGTGGGACACATGAAGTGGTGTGTTGCTCCCCTGCATTCCCCGACTTCTGTACTCTGCATGTATACGGCACAATGAAGGGAGAGAAGTTAAACGAGCCTGAGCCTGATCTATAAACAAACAATTTGGGACCCGATGGGCTTGCAGACTTCTACTACACATTTACATTCTGCCTTTGTTGAACGACGCATGCGCCCACCAGCCTAAACCATGAATCTGGTTTGCACTGGTTTTAACACAAGTTTTTTGCAGAAAACCTGCAGATACACTGGACAGGGGACATTAATTAAATCTCAAGTTACCTCAAAGCATTCCTGTAAAGCCTCATTAGCCTCCTGTGACCATCTCCTCACTGTCCTTGTAGTCACAGGCTGCTGCTGGACAAGAGGCTTATACGGTGGCCTGAGGTGACCCAGGTTGTGGTCAGATCTGCCATGGGGAGGGAGGGCAATGGAGATGTTTGCCTCCTTAACATTGGCATGCCCAGTGGCTTATTTCCCCTGGTTGGACAGTCCACAACCTGCTTGAATGTGGACAGAGTCGCAGTTGCAGTGTGACGTGATTGAAGTCTCCGAGACCACGATGAAAGCGTTCGTCTGCAGTCTCGCGGTGACAGAGCGGATGATGTCAATCGTGTGCGACACATTAGCCGAGGGAGGAATGTAAACGGCTCGGTTTCACCCGGATGGGCGTGGTTTTGCAGGGCGTAGTAGTGCACGATTCGGCGAGCTCCCTGACCGCCTCGGCCCAGTGCACATTCACAAGTTTTCCACAATACAAGCAAACAATATGAGATCAGTTTATTTGATGTATTTCAAGTATGAAGTCATACAGAATATAGTATTCATGTTTTCCTATCATTTGTATATTTGGTCTCACACCTGTGTACATGGAAATGGATGGTCTGTCTTGAAGATACTACATTGATATCAGAATACAGACCCCCCCATCTGAGATCATTGTTGTTGGGACATAATATAGTCCATCTAAATGTCAATATATTTTAGAACTATTTAGTTGTACATATTTTCCAGTATAACGTTATGATGGTCGATTTGAGAATATATCAACAGTCAGGTAAAAGCATAGACTGTAGAAATGGAACTGTTAGTCGTGGTTGCAGCCGCGCCAGCAGTACAAGGAGAAGGAGCAAGAATCAGCCTAAAGCCCAACGCACACTGGCGGCATACGGCGTGCGTTAAAACAGCCGCCCCAATTATTTCTACATACAACCCATTGAAGCCGCCGCCCCTGAAAAAGCTCTTTTTAAAAGCCGTTTTGTCCATCCCGGCTCCCGTAGCAGCTCTTCTCTGTTTCTGTGGCAGCTTGACTTCCTCACCTCTTGCTGTCACCATCTGTCACTTTTGTTCTAACAACGTGTCCTAACTGAATGCAACGCGATAGTCGGATGCTCGCATTCAGTTAGGACACGGTGTTAGAACAAAGGAAGAGGAGAGAGTCTATGGGAGAGACATATCCAAGAAATATCCTGAGCTATATGACCCACAATCCTGTCATTACAAGTATAATGGCAAAAAAGACATTGGCTGGCTCGCCATAGCTCTGGAGATCGGCTCTTCAGGTGAGAAATCAAGAATTAAGTAGTGGGTGCCCTGTTGACGCGACGCTTCCTATTGGTGCTAGTGCCGCCGGTCTGCATTGGGCTTTAAATTGATAACTATAATCATCTCTGTTTTACGTTACAATCAGGCGTGAGGTCTCCTGTCGGTTTCACCTTGGGGTTAACGCAAATATTAGGTTAATAAACAACTTTTTAGGTTACAGTTTTGCTAACTTGATTTCCCATTACTAAAGGAAGTTGTGTGGCCATTAAATGAAGCAACGATAGGCAAGACGTTTAAATCTTCTTTGCACCTTCACCCATTATTTCTCCAACAATCTGTTCATTAACACTAGCACCGCCAGGATTCTGTACCCCCCTCCCACCGCCGTGAGCCGTCTCCCAGACGGCAATGTACTCCCTACCTTCAAAAGCAGTTTCGAGCTCCAAAAATGTCACCAATCATGGAAAAGGTATATTCCTTTTGTCCATAAGGCTCCACCGATCAAAAGTGTTAATGATATTTTATCATAAAAGTAATCCACGCTAAGAACGGCGGCGGTCTTTACGTCTTTGTTAACTTAGCGCCAGCTTCGTTGTTCAGACAAATAGCGGCAACAGTCTCGAAGAAAAAACAAAGCCTCTTACTTCCTTATTAGTCATGTTGGGTATGTTTGTTTTTGTTACAACTAACCAGACCATCCCCGTCGTTTTCACAGCAGTATTGGCTGCTCTACACTCCAGAGAGTATAACAAGCGATCCGCTCCTTATGCAGGAGATCAGTGGGCTCGGCCTATCTGTCTATTGGGTCACGTGGGATGAACTGTTATTGGCAATCAACAAATCAATCAATACACTGTTATAGCCAATAACTTTCTCTTTCCAACGGTACATAACACGTCAAGATTCATTACACTGGTGTGAAACCTGAGCCCTGAGTAACAGAACAAACATGGACAGCTCGCGGTGCCGCGGCCGTGTCCGCACCGGGAAGCGGGTCAGCAGAGCGGATGGGTTCAGCGGCTGCGACTCTGGACTCGCACCGGGCTCTTCTCGCGCGGATCCTGTTTGCGGGGTCCCGCTGGTCACCTCGGTTGATTGGTGTGGACAAGAACCCGAGGCAGCGACACACCAGAGCATGATAGAGATGAGAGCTCGCCGGGGTTCTGCTCAGAAACATTATTTGATTGACTTGTTGACCGTTTTCTTGTGATATAGAAATTACCAGTATTTCTCTTGACTACCTATACGTTGAATGCACTTATTGTAAGTCGCTATATTTCAAAATAAACATCACCGCAGTCTCTTGAAGCGAGTATGACTGGAGATGATGTCGCTGGTGCGCTGATTTGGACATTTTTAGACTACACATAAGACTACACATAATTCATTATTTCTTATCAGAAAGGATGATTCGTTCTAAAATAAATAATTTGGTTTACAGAGACATAAGACCACTGTAGTGGATTTATTAGACTATATTATAATTCATTATCTTTTATTAGAAAGGATGATTCGTTCTAAAATAAATAATTTCGTTTACAGAGATGTTGATTATTTTTATGAACAAAATAGGCTGTTTATTGTCTGTTGTAGTTTAGTTTTGTCTGTTGCAGTTTATACCGACGGCTGCACCATTGCCGCTGCCTGTTTATCTCACATGAAATAATAAATAGAGGAATAAACTAATAAAAATGAATGGACAAAAGGAATATCCAGGCCTCCCTGGAGTGGACACGCCAACAGATGGGGCAGCGGGTTCCGCTTTTTCCGCGGGGGTTCGGGCTCGGAGTCTCGGACCTCTCCGCGTCACTCCAATCCACAATACTATACTAAGTACTCGCTATCTATCTGAATACTATACTAATCTATCTATCTCTATCTATCGCTCTGAATACTAATCTATCTATCTTCTCTATCTGAATAATAGTCACTATCTCTCTGTCTGTCTCTCTCTATCCCTGTCTCCATATGCTCAGTGTAGGTGCGCGTCCTGCGGTTCAGTAACAAAGGAATCAGACGCGCGAAAACAAACCACGCAAAAATGAAAATATTATATTTGAGGGGAGTCTCTTAGTCCAGGTGCGTCGCGCGGAGCAAAAACGAACCATGGGAAAAGGAAAATGTTACATTTTAGAGCCGTCAACGAACTGTGGGAAAGTCCCGCGGTTCAAGGAATCAGACACGCGAAAGCGAACCGCGCGTTAGAGGCATTATTACATGCCGTCTCCAGGACGGCTGTTGGCGGTGGGAGGTATAAATGCTCAGAAATCTTGTGTGTTTTATGCTAGAACCTTCTCGGTCAGAAAACATCAAAAACACACATTTAGGAAAAGTCATGTGAGGACAGGCTTGAAGTTTTTATATAAAGAGTTATTCGCATTATAAAACCCCAAACCGTCCGTGAGACGGCCATGGCGGTTCTAGTGTTAATAAATTTGTCTTGTAGATGACACTGATGTATCTCCCTTCTCCGTTCACCAGGTTACTCCATTTCACAACACCCAGTTCATCAACGGGTTCACCACGTCACACAGTTTCAAACCAGCGTCGTCCCCCCTCACTGTCCGACACTACTCGCCCAGGAACAGGTTGGTATCCTTGGCTTCTCAGCGGCATGGTGTATGGAGTCATGATGATGCTGAAAGTATTTTCCGCAGGGGGGGGGTCACACTTGTAATAAAACCATTTGTGGATGTGGAAATGTTCCTTGTGATAAAAAAATAACGCATTTTTTTCTGAATTGTAAAGGAAAAAGTTACGTTCTCAACAACGTAAAACAACGTAAAAAAATTTGATCCGCCATGTTCCCGTGTAAATCATTTTGTGCCTTCTGTCAGTGACCAATAAAGTCGCCCCCTTCCCTTCACCATGTCTCCACGTCAAAATCATGCAAAAACCCCGAGCGCGAGAAAAACAGAATCGTAAACAATGAGTGAGAAAAAAACATTGCAGTTTTATTTTTTTACATTTGTGAACATAACTTTCTTGTGTTCAATTCAATTTCATTCTTTCTTGATCACAAGAAACATGCCCGGTCCCTGGAAGAGGATGTCCGGGGACTGGTTTGATATATAAAAAAAAAATACCGTAAAAACTAAATGATCGGCGGCCGGAAGAGGAAGTCGTTCTTCGGATCCGCTGGCTAGACCGGATAACCCAGACAGAGTGGGAGTTGATACCAGAGTCTACTATCATTATTGATAATAGACTCTGGGTTCCGAGATTGCAGGGTGGGAAACAAACTCTTTTTGCCGGCTGGTCATAGTCACAGGTGGTCAGAGCTAAATTCGTATTTTTAAATGATAGTTGTGATGATGATAGCCACCTGTCAGAGCGGCTGGAGTTTAAACAACCACACTGGCTGTAACTAACAAAGTCGGGCTGGGGAATCATGGAGCAACTCTTTGGTTTCAAATGTATACTGGTGTTTTGTTTGTTTACTCTACGGTCTTACAGTACATTTAATCTGCACTATATGTGAGGTTCTGTTAACGTTTCGTCCAAGGTCATATTATATGAACTCAAGGACTGACAAGTGAAATATGGCATTTTAAATGTTTCTTGGTGCTTTGTATGTGCTTGGAAGTCTACAGTCCCATTTCAGGTCTTACAGGCCCCGGTTAGACCTGGTATTAACATCCGTCTCGGGTGATCCGATCACAAGTGGACAGCGCTAAATACAAGTGTAAACGACCCCCAAGACGCATTGAGATCCGATCACTCAAACCACTTGGCGACGTGGTCTGGGACGCATCAGACCACATACCGTTTGTAGTGTAAACGCGACAGCTCTGGGAGGACCGCCTACTCTGGATGGAGGCAGGGTGGTGACAGCACGTCACTGTGTTCTGTGTCTGTCGGGTGTGTAGTATAGTAAGGTTTCACTGCTGGTAAAGTTTACACTCAACTTTGTCATCTTCCTTTTTGAAATGATCCCTAACCGAGCTACGCTTCATGCGTTTCATTTCCTCGGCTTGTTAAGCAGCTTGTCAGTGTCTCGATCTCTGACCAGACACGCAGGACGTGACTGAAACTATTCTATTATCGCCTCCTTGAGTGTGTTTAAAATAATGACATCTCCCCCATTATTTAACCCAATGCCATTGTCAACAAAATGCGGAACATGTATTTATTATTATGAAACATATTACTATGACCTACTGCATAGGCGGAAATACTTCTCATTCACTCATTCACCATCTCAAATCACGTAAGCTGGCGTTGTCCATGACTTCTGAACTTTCTGAAAAGTCCATCTAGATATATTACAAGTGCGTCAAACATCTTGGGCGACTTGGTTTGCCTGGAACACGCCAATGAATATTGTTTTGATTTTACCCGCGCGCCAATGTCTTTGAAAACGTCTAGACACGGGAAGTTCATTCTACTTTTTTTCCAGCAGACTGGGTGATTTTGTGCGTCACTGCCTCCCGGCGGTTAAAAACAATGTATTCGGTCTTTGCAAATGGAAATGATGTACTTGTTTATTTGCATATAGAACGGGGAAGTGAGATCCGATCGCAAGTGGCCACCGAGACGCATATGAAGACGCATTCTAACAGCAGGTGTAAACAGCGATGTGTCTCGGCTGTCCTCTTGTGATCGGATCACCAAAAACGCATGTTAATACCAGGTCTAAACAGGGCCACAGTCTTCAATGTAATTGCAGATGAAACTTGCAGAAACTCTGTCCCGGCAAATAAAGGCTTCTGGTTCTCCCAGGAACCACAGTAAACCCCACCTGAGGCCGACCATCCCCACAGCGGACCGCAGCTCCGGGCTCCTGGACAGCCCGGGCCTCTTCCCCGGCTTCCCCAGTGAGAGGCTCCTGAACGGGGTCCGCAGCAGCCCCCCGACACGACTCCCCACCAGCCAGCCAAGAGCCAGGTTACCCTCCACTGTGGCCTTCCCTCGCAGGGACGGCGTGGGCACCGGGCGTGTGGCCGAGCCCATCACCACAGACTACTCCCTGGGCATGGGCCGAGGAAGGTAAAGCACCGTCACTTTTAAGGGCTTTTATATCGTATGACCATGGCGTACCCCTCCTGGCCTCCTGCGGCGCAACATTGGTGCCGTTCTGCAAGCCGGAGGCATGCTGTAGTAGAGTGGATGTTTGTAAAGTCAAGGCATTCTCTTTCTGCTTCTAGGAAAAAGAGGGAAGAAAAGTTTACAGTAAGTACTTTTTATGTATCCATGTCTCTTATTAGTCTTATTCTGATCTATCGTCATTATCTGGCTATCATCAATTAACACATCGTGTTAATCTCTATCTAACAAGCAAACGCAGCCAAATCCGTTTATCATTAGTTTTTCAAAATAAATAAAAAACACTCGTTTTCCATTTTCCAATTTTGTGGTCAAATCAAAAATGGAAAAACGGATAACAAGCAATCCCTGTATAATTCGTTCATTCGTTTTTCTGCGTAATCCTCCATGATGTCAAAGCTATTCGTTTTCGCATTTTCTTTTGCCGTCTTCGACTAGTAACAGTCATTTTCGGGTCATGCCACTTGCATCTGATGAAAAGAACAAAATGTATTGTGAACGCTTGTTCGTCCGTTTTTTCCATTTTTGATTTGAGCACAAAATTGGAAATCAGAAAACAAGTCAAGGGCCACTCGGGTAGTGTAGTGATATAGTCCGCTGCCTACCGACCCTGGGGTCGCAGGTTCGAATGGGAAAGCCGGACATGGGGATTTGTCCTAGTCGCTGCACTAGTGCCTCCTCTGGTCGTTCAGGCGCCTGCTCGGCGGGGAGGGGAACTGGGAGAGATAGCGTGAACCTCCGCACGCGTTACGCTCTCCCAGCGATACTCTTCCCTGGCTGGAGAAAAGGAGGCTGATTGGCTTCACATGTGTCGAAGGAGGCGTGTGCTAGCCTCAACCTCCCAAGGCGACGGAGGAGGGGCAGAGCACCAACTGGGACTGCTAAAGCAAATAAATAAATTGGAAGAAAAAGGGGAAAAATCAAAAAAGAAAACAAGTCGTCATCCATGTTTTGGTTTTGTAAAAGAATGATTTTTGGTTTTAATTTGAAAAACGAATGATACAAGGATTCAGCCAGACTATCTCTATCCTCGTGTGTGTGGGTGGAGGGGGGTGTTGATCTGTACTAGCATAGCCGTTGGCTTGCCGCCCGATTGCCTTTCAGTATTTCTTTGGTTTAGGTTCACGTTTGCTGAGCTCGAGTGTTTTGTTTTTACTTTGCGAGTGTTGTGCTTGACTCTTGTGTTTGTTGCCGTCATGCTAGAGAGTGACGCCCCAGTCGCCGCCGCCTCCTAAACCCCCGTCCCCGAGCTTTGAGCTGGGCCTCTCCAGCTTCCCCCCCTTGCCCGGGGCAGCGGGGCAGCTCAAGACCGACGACGTGTTTGACAACCGGCTGGCCAGCAGCGTAGTCCTTGGGACCGCTAAGGAACGGGTAGGGAATCAGTCACCGCAGTGTCTTTGTGTTTTAAGGATGGATTACTGTACAGCAAGTACATAGCGGCATCAGCCTCCAGACTTTTGAAGAACAGGTGGGGCCTCGTGTAAACCTGGCACGCTGTATCTTCAATTTTAAAGACGGATAGATGCCTGTTTTATTTATCCCCCAGGGAATTCAATCACAGCAACAGCTTGAGACTCGAGAAACAACTTGTCAAAACAAAAGCTATTAAAAATAAGGAGGATATTTTCACCCCCTGTACACTCAAGGCTCTGACACCAGAAAGCAGCAAACAATGAAACATCTTCTGTTCTTTCCACATATTCATATAGAGGGTGTTTTTATAGATGAGAGGGTGGTATAAGTAGTTAGTTAGGTAGTTTGGTAGGCAGCTAGTTAGTCAGTTTGGTAGTTAGGCAAGTAGGTATTTAGTCAGGTAGGTAGTTGATTTGGGTAGTTAGTTGGGTGGGTAGGTAGGTAGGTAGGTAGGTAGGTAGGTAGGTAGGTAGTTGATTGGCCTCATTAACAAGGCCCGGGACCCCACTGCAAGTTTCCGTTTCCGATTCCCCCCCCCATAATGGATACACGTTACATTAACGTCTGTCACCATGCGTTAAGTTGTAAATAATTCATTCATTCACTCACTCACCCATTTAGTTCTATTTTTATTCTCTTATATGTGTGGTTGTCTTAGTCTTTATTTTTTATCTAAGTTTACTCGTTTTATTCTATTTTTATATATTTTTTTCCATCCATCCATCCATCTCTCTCT
>CABFOS010140287.1:0-10437 GCA_900660315.1 Diretmoides pauciradiatus
GTCTGGTAGAGCCCGGTACAGCCCGGTACAGTCCGGTAGAGCCCGGTAGAGTCCGGTACAGTCCGGTAGAGCCCGGTAGAGTCCGGTACAGTCCGGTACAGTCCGGTAGAGCCCGGTAGAGTCCGGTACAGCCCGGTCGACCTGCCGCTTCCTCCGGCACTGAGGACCGGGAGTCAGACCGAGACCCGAGGCAAAGCCCGCGCGTAATTTCCCTGTGCGTCCGTGCCGCGCCGGTTCTCTCCATCCCGCGGCATGCCTCTCCTCCTCCTCTGACACACCTCCCTCCTTCCCCTTCTTCTCCTCCCTTCCCCGCCCGTGGATGTGGACTTTTCATTCTTTGTTTTACCCAAAGACCATGAAGACGACGCGCAGATGCCGCGCTCTGCTGTCGGTGGGTCTGAACCTGGTGGCGCTGCTCTTCTCCTCCACCGCCTTCGTCACCACGCACTGGTGCGAGGGGACCCAGCGTGTGCCCAAGCCCAGCTGCAGCAAGCAGCGGCGACACAACTGCATCGACTACGGCGTGAACGAGACGGACCGGAATAAGGTGCATTACAGCTGGGAGACCGGGGACGACCGCTTCCTCTTCCGCCGCTTCCACACCGGCATCTGGTCCTCCTGCGAGGAGAACCTCCACGAGGAAGGTGGGTGTGCGAGGCGTTAGATCCGCTGTACGGAACACCTGTTCTCACCGTGGGGGACCGGGGACCCGCTGGAGGTCCTGAGGGGGTTCAGGGTCTCCAGCAAACTGATGAGCTGTTCAACTTTATTATTTCATTCATCAGTTTCATTATAGCTTTGATCATAGTTTCATACTGTAGTTTTGATCATAGTTTCATAGTTTTGATCATAGTTTCATAGTTTTGATCATAGTTTCATCATAGTTTTGATCAGTTTCATTATAGCTTTGATCATAGTTTCATAGTTGCATAGTTTTGATCATAGTTTCAGTCATTGAGTTCTGGACTGAATCATATCTAACAATAAAAATATTCTAAGATTTGGGTCTGAGTGACACAATCTCATCAAATAGAAAAGGGTTGAGAATCACTGATATAGAAGGTGAATAGATATTTACCTGGAAGCCGTAACTCATCAGTGTTCAGAGTCGGTGCTCCCTCTAAACCAGGGGTGCCCAACCTTTTCCCCTTGGAGGGACAAAACTGATGGGGCCAAGGGCCAATGACAGACTGTGCATGGTAAACAATGTGCAAAATAGTAAAAGGTTCACAGTTCTTTTAATTTAGTCATCTATACGCTTTGAAAGAAGTTTGCACTGCTTGCTCCAATCATAAGCAAATTATTTTATTTTGGAAGGTGCGTACCCATTACTTCATCAAGTTATCTGCAGTTTAATTTAATACCAATTTCACTGTCATACTATCACAAGAACAAGTAGTGATATTTAGGTAAATAACAGTCTGAATGACGTTAAAAGTCCTAGAATGCATTAACATTAAGGTCATAGTTTCCCGTTAGAAACGCAAACACATAAAGTCTGATCATCAAAAACATCTGACATGTTACTTATTGTTCAGATGCGAGGTGCATGGCGTGCTCAATTCCTTTTCTGATGTTTGATTTGGGTGCTCTTCGGTCCAAGGTAAACGTCTTTAGATGCAGTGTAGAGAAAGAAATCTCTGATGACCAAGGCACTCCTTAATTAAAATGTCTTTATTTCAAAAATGACATGTATGCATGGACAACTTTAAAATGCCCACGCGTAGCGGCATGGAACCTTCTTCTGTTTATCGCCTACAATGCCCATGTGGGTGTTTCTATGTGGGCAGAACCAAAAGAAAACTAAAAGAGCGGTTTTATGAACACAAATACGCAATCCAGGTCAACAACGAAGATTACCCTATGGCCAAACACTATAGAGAAACACACCATAGTGACCCGTCATCTTTGAGGATCCAGGGTATTGAAATTATTAAAAAATAAATACGTGGAGGTGACACTTTAAAACAATTATTGCAACGTGAAACCTTTTGGATTTGGAGTTTCAAAGCAACGGACTATCCAGGATTAAATGAGGAGATAGATTATAGACCTTTTCTGTGATTGTGCAACACTGGTTTTAGTTTCCTGTGGTTGTTTATACTCACTCTTTATATGTAAATTTAAATGTATATGTATATGCATGCATGTGTATGTATGTGTATGTATGCATGTATATGCATGCTATTGTTGCCTGTGTCTCTGATCATTAATGTGACTAACAGCTACTAGTGCTGAGAACCATGTGATAGGCGGGTTCTAGCAATTACCTGCAGACCTTCAGGACTGATTGCTGTGTATCTGATTCTCTTTGCCCTTATACAAGCAGTTTCCTATCTGTTTTACTATGCCCTGAAGAAGGTTCCATGTCGCTACGAGTGGGCATTTTAAAGTTGTCCATGTAGGACATGTCATTTTTGAAATAGACATAAATAAATAAATGGACTGTATTTATATAGCGCTTTTCTAGTCTTCTAGAGACCCCTCAAAGCGCTTTTACAATTCATAAACTTCACACTTTACCCATTCACTCTCACATTCACACACCGACGGCGGTGGCAACCATGCAAGGCACCAACCTGCTCGTCGGGAGCAGTGAGGGGTTCAGTGTCTTGCTCAAGGACACTTCGACACGCTACCGGGAGGAGCCTCGAACCGGGAACCCTCCGATTCCCAGACAACTGCTCTACCAACTGAGCTATTGCCGCCCCCGAACATGTTTATATTTATCTCTGTATATGACTAGGTTAATACAGTTAGTATAAATTACGCAAAATTACCTGTTAATTCCCGATAATTCCCATGGAATGTTTCCAACTTTGAAAATTCCGGAAATTTGCAACCCTAATGGCCACACACACACCTACTTACATAAGAGCAGATCTTGCAGGACCTGCTGCTGTGCATATTTCTGACGCTTCCTACAGAAGAAGTGATGTTTCCCACCCCCTCTGGTCTGTTGCTGCTCCGCCTGGTTCACGTCCCTTCCCCTCCCCTCCCGTTCACGTTGCGCAACCTCTGCTGTGGCCCCTGGCGTGGGCAAACACAACCTGACAGTCTAAGTGCCTCTATGCATGGCTGTTGCCATGCTGGGCGCCACCAATGCGGGGCCGTCGGGACGCTGTAGCGCTGCAGCTGATTGGTCCGGGGACGGGTGAGGAGAGGGAATGTGACTATCTATGTGTACTCCAGGGAACAGACTCAATATAGTGACACAACAGTGACTGAATGTGTGAGTAAACGCATGCAGATAGGGCAAAGACTTTCAGGGACTGTTTGACCCACCGTCGAAATGGACGAGACACCGGATTAAGCCACTTTGTTTAAGCCCTGGTGCCAAACGCATTAGTTCCAGCATCTCACAAATGGCTGACCTCCTGGAATGTTGGAACTACAATGTCTAGAGTTTACTGATGTCTACTGAGAAAGGTGCCATGGCCAATACCTTGTTGATTAGAAAGACTGGTTAAAGCTAAGAGCAAATAAAGCTAACAGCAAATACCACCTTAGTACAACATATCAGCTCAGTGATGTGGCAGAAGGGCATCTCAGAACCACGACTGGTCTGCGTGTGTGTGTCTGTGTGTGCTTCACATATCTCGGGAACCGTTCATCCACTCGACTTCACACTTGGTGGGTGTATTGCTCATGTCCCAAAGAAGTGCAGTGTCGAGTGAGAAGTTGTTCGGATGCGCGGTTCTTGAGAAACTTGGCAGAACTTCCTAGTTTGCTGTCTCAGTATACTTCCGTTAGAAAGTTGTCATCAGTGTTAATTCAATTAACGACAATGATGACGAAAAAGACGAGGCGCTGACGAGCTAAAAATAGATCTTTGATAATAAAAACTATGATGAAATGTATGTTTTGTTTTCGTTAACGAGACTAAAATGTTAGTGGTGGATATCGGATATTGAACATGCAGGATATTTTCCCCCAATTGTGCAATTAATAAACAATTAATTTTAAGGGTTGTAAGTAAACGTTTTGGTTGGACAAATGAAATGTTATGCTGAAATCTGATTCCTGTATTAACCTGATTGAATTAGTTAAAAGAGAGAAAACATTTTGACTAAAAGTTGACTTAAATGTAATGACTTTTCATCAACTAAAACTGGACTAAAACATTTTGAGTCGTCGACTAAAGCTATGAAGGATAAAATGACTAAAATGTCACTAAAACTATGAAGCATTTTTGTCTAAAGACTGAGACTAAATCTAAAATAGCTGCCAGAATTAACACTGGTTGTCATTCACATTGGCACAAATGTCTTTCCACGGCAGAAGTCGGAGCATTTAAAAGATTAGAAGTTTCTTTTTAACATTCTAAACTATAGTAGGAAGGAGGTTTTTATCTCTGGCTCACTCTCCGCCGTGGCCATGGTCGTTTCTCCAGACTGTTGCAGCTCATCTGGCTTCAGTCGCACTGCTGCCGTTTACAGTTTGGTTTTATCGACAATTTTAATCTATTCTGGAATCGCTCTTATAGTTCTGAACGCGACGGACTCCATCCGAGTCGGGCAGGCTCACAAATGCCATAGCTGCAAACATATTTTACTCCATCGGCTCCAACTCCCGTGTCTGTGCTGTGGCAACACTTGGCACCCGGACACAGGTGATGACACTCGGCACCCGGACACAGGTGATGACACTCGGCACCCGGACACAGGTGATGACACTCGGCACCCGGACACAGGTGATGACACTCGGCACCCGGACACAGGTGATGACACTCGGCACCCGGACACAGGTGATGACACTCGGCACCCGGACACAGGTGATGACACTCGGCACACGGACACAGGTGATGACAGCTCAGTCACTAATTTGCCCGGCGTCCGCACTGGCTCACATACTGTAAGTGACTGCACAAAACTCTCGTTCCAGCTCAAGCCATTCTCTTCTACTGCCCCCCCCCCGGGTTGGGTATCGTTGTTTTTTCCCCCGATACTGGTGCTAAATCGATACTTTTAAAACGGTACCGGTGCCTAAACAATGCCAGAACTGATACTTTAGAAATAAGATAGGTCAACACCTACTATGTGACTGGACCGTGTGAACTCTCCTTCATGCCTCTTGGTGCATGGAGAGATGTTTTCTGTTCCTAGGCGCTTGCACCACGATGTATTATGGCGAAAGATGTATCCAAATTTCCGAGGAACACTTGAATGCATCACAGAGGCAAAAGTTGTCTGACAGGCTGCCCGTTGTCGCAGTTCAGCCAAAAAACACAGTTAACGACGGTTGACGACATTAAAGAAACCAAACTCCCCATAGCTTCTAGAAAGACAGTAGCAGAGAAACCAAACTCCCCATAGCTTCTAGAAAGACAGTAGCAGAGAAACCAAACTCCCCATAGCTTCTAGAAAGACAGTAGCAGAGAAACCAAACTCCCTATAGCTTCTAGAAAGACAGTAGCAGAGAAACCAAACCCAAAGGAAACACTGTTTGGAGCTATTTCATCGCAACTAGCGGTGGAACGGGTGGCGATGCTTCTGTTGCCTGTAACGTCCGTTTAGGACCAGAGGGTAAATATTACTATCAATAGCTCAGGCATTTAATTGGGACCGAAATCTGCATTGTGATTCGGTCCGGTAGATACCGGTCATACAGAAACCCGTGCCATATTGACACCGGGTTTCGGTACCCAACCCTATTCATCAGTGGAGCCATAGGCTTAATCACAATTGTGTTACCTCATTCGGTGATAGATAGTGACTTAACAGACATTTATTTAAATGAAAATCTTCAACATTACTACTTTAACAATAGATCATTTGCTAATGTTAGCTAGCTAGATATAACGTTACATCTGTTGTACATTGTTTTTCACGACAAGCAGCCTGATAGGCCAGTCATATCGACAAGACTGACAGCTAACGTTAATTATCAATGATAACTTCTGCAGCAACATAATCTATTTGCTATCGTACAATGATAATGATAAGATTGCGTTTGGACTAGTGGATAACTGCAGCGGGTACTGTAACGTTAGGTAACGTTACTTACCTCAAACCATGTTGTGTCCTCAAAATGCCTTGGTGTCTCGGATGCAGCAAGGAGTGTGTGTGTGTGTGTGTGTGTGTGTGTGTACAGCATGGGGGGGCTGACTGACTGGGAGTGAGAGAGGCTTTGCTGAAGCACAACATTAGAGATCTTGTATGTTATTATGAAAAGTGTAGAAATATTTTGGGTTATGAAACTGGCGTGACAAATCTATGTACTTAATGGGAAACGCTGCTGTCACAGCCGTAACGCAGATTGGTGTCATGTTGCTTTATGGTTAAAAACATGACATTATTTTTGGGCTGTGTACACTCTCCCTAAGAGGTTTTATGAATATATGAGTTGTTTCCTTTATGCTCCAGCTAGCATTTTCTGAGGCGTTTTGTTTGTAGAGCCCCCGCGTCACCTCCATAACGCTGGAATTGACCATAACCAAATGTGAGTCCTAGTCAGAACATCATGATCATTCTTGTTCAGCCAAAACACTCATCAAAGCCTCGGTTACAACTATGGCAATACTCCACATTCATTCGCCAACATCCGTTTGACTCCTGTTCCCTATAATTAAATGTTTCAGTGTGGTCAGCTACCCACCGTTTGACCCCACAAGTTCCTCAACCTCATTTCAGGATACGTTTTGTTTGGGAAAGGGAAAGAATGATTTTATTTCTTGTGATGAATATTTATAGCATTCATTTGGGACAGGGCTGTGGGTAAGTTGCATAGGATATTGTTTCTCCTAAAACTAAGTTACCATCTGTCAGTGGGGTAATCTGGTTGGTAGCTCTGAGCTGAGAGGAAGCCAGACAGTGCTTTTCAGTGTACACTAGGGGTGTAACGGTACTCAAAAGTCATGGTTCGGTATGATTCGGTACAGTGGGGGGGGGGGGAAGACATGCAAACATTTTATTGTGAAGTTATAAACTTGTAAACAGTGGCTAATTGGCCTGAACAAAGGAAGGCACGTAAAGGAACATATCATTCTTTCTTCAATAAAAACATACCTAGGTCTAGGTATTTAAAATAAAATGTCATCTGAAGGTAGGGCTGGTCCGATGAACGATGCCATCGTGACATCGGCGATGGACACCCCATTGGCGATGTCAGACTTAGGTTTCCCACCAGGTGAGTAAAATCTTGTTACCGAAACTGAAATAAAAGCTTTGCAAGTAAAAAGCCGTAAACAGTTCACCGCGCCGTGCCGCACCACGCTCGTTCGTTCATTCCACTGACATGTATATCGAGGAGAGCGGAGCTTTTATTTTCAAAGGTACGGCGGGGGCAGACATGTTAGATGATAGTCTGAAGGATACGGGCGGGTCCTCAAGCTCTAGCTTGTCATTTGCGTTATTTGCCATATTTACGAGGCAGCTGTGTCATACGTGCTACACTACTTCAGTACTAAGCTACGGCTCCAAGATCCGACTCCAGGGGGAAACACAGAGTTTTGAATTTTAGTTCCACACACACAAAAAAAGTTATGCATGTTAACGTGCGTGGTTAAAACTAGACTATATTCGTTCAGATCACAACGCGTACTGAACCGAACCTGTACCAAATGGTATGGTACGGATACGTGTACCGGTACACCCCTAGAGTACAGCAATACTGCAGCACTGAGGCCTACTAGCCCAGAGCCTGACATGAAATCATCTATTCCTATCGACTAATTCCTTTCCAGAAAATGAATGAGTAAGGCCTGGACGGGCTGTTCTGCGGGACGTTGTGTCTATCTTTCAGTAGTTCTCAAAAAGCCTTCTTCATGTTCACATTGTGTTTCTCTGTGTCAGGAGTCAGGACACAACAATTGGCCACTGTGCTGTTTCTCACACCAGGGTGATAATTAACCTTATAGCACTGTACAAGGCTCTTATTTCCTGGGTTCCCCCACGGTTGCGGAAAAACCAGGAAAAATCACAGAATTTGATGCGTTTTTTCCAGGCCTGGAAAAATGATAGAGAATAGTACATGCCCAGAAAGTTTTAAGAAATGACAGGGACATCTTCGTAAACATAACCACTGGAAGGCAATTTCAACGTCTCGTGTCGGCCTTGACAGATCTGCTCTGCCCTTGTCCTCTGTACGCCCCGGCTGCCACTTCCAGGGCTGCGGAATGTCTCCCTCATGCTGGAATGTTGAAACGGTATTTGTGTACAGTCGCCTATATGTTTTGTCTGGGTTCTAGTCTAGTGTTTGTTAGTCGAGGGACTGCGTTGCGTGAACCTTTGAAATGTAATGTTTTTCTCTCGCTTTTTATCAGCGTGAATCACGTCTGCAATCTGTGTGTGTGTGTGTCTGTGTGTCTGTGAGTGTGTGAGTGAGTGAGTGAGTGAGTGAGTGATAAGGAGAGAGGACATGTTTTTTTTTGCCTTCTCCCCTCGTCCCATTTGCTCACCTGGCCAGTCTAAGCAGGCACAAGCCCGTACAGCTCCCCTACACCCCGCCGCAGCTCATTTGACAAGCATGGGTTGCTATGCCAACCCGCCCTCGCATTTAGCCCGAGCGTGTTCTATTTGACAGGGAATGAATCCCCGTACTCAGGGCTCTACAGTGCCAGTATTTCACTCGCATTTGCCCCTAAAAATACACATGTGCGAGTAAAGATTACAGCCTACCGTAATATTTTTTGTCCCGCTGTTAAAGGATAATTCCGGTCATTTTCAAAGTTAACCCTATTTCCTCATCTTAGTGTGTGTTTGTGACTGATGATAGCAAAAAGTTTTGAAATTGGTCCAGTATTTACGTAGCGGTGGTTGTTCAGCGACAGAGTTTCCGGCTCAATGTTTCCCATCAGGGCAAGTTTTGACCTAAACGTACGTTTTCTATATATATATTTTTTTTTTGCCACTAACAGGCTCCAATTGTTGTTCTAAGTGTACAAATTGATCCCTATGGGGAAATGAAAAGATTGTCTTTACCTTTCGCTTGATCCGGTCTTGTTTTTGTCTTAGCTTCTACAGCTAGCTACCGTCACGGCTACAAACAGCAAACAAAGATCTAGTAGCGAGAAGACGTCTCACTCGTTGAGCTGGAGAAGTCCCGTTGTGAAAGAGTGAGACAGGAGTGAGACGTCTTCTCGCTACTAGATCTTTGTTAACTGTTTGTGGCCGTGACGGGGGCTAGTTGTTGAAGCTAAGACGATAACTAGACCGGATCAAGCGAAAGCTAAAGAAAAACGTTTTATTTCTCAGTTAGAACAGCCTGTGAATGGCAAAAAGTGAGTGGCACTTAGCTCCGACGCAAACTACTAACCCCTTCCTTAAAACTGGACCAATTTCAAAAACTCTTGTTCCTATCAGTCACAAACACTCACAAACATGAGGAAATAGAGTTCACTTTGAAAATGACCGGAATTATCCTTTAATCGTTCAAAAAGTACTAGTCTCACATTCCACAAGCCGCCATGCGCCAATCACAGTAGAGTTTTCTGTCATCACAGCCGGTGTCAAGTGAGAGAAAGGTGAACAACACTGAAAACAAGCGTCGGTACAGTTAACGTATTAGTTAATGTTATACGTGCAGACATCGCTAAAAATGAAGCCCATTCATTTACAGGTTACATTATGACGTGTTCAAGGTCTGTCAATAAAATCAATATTAGGCAAAGGTAAATTAAACGTTATGATGATGTGTTCACATTAATCTTGGAAAATTTAGCTTTTGGTGAGAAACTTGAATAAATAATAGAAAAGTATGTACTTCAATGTTAAAAAACAACAACTTTCAAATGTTTTAAAAAACTTTGTCAATATTTTAAGTTGAACTTGAACATTTTTCACTGTGCTACTAAATTTCTTTCTTTTTTCCCCCATTTAGGAACACACGTACTCCATGGGAAAAAGGTTAGCGTAGAGCCCTGATACTGTACAAGGATGTCACGAGAACCGATACTTCGGTACCAAGTAGATGTCAAACTTCTGAAAACATGACGGTAGTCGTTTTTCTACAGTACCAGAAGTACCCGGAGGTAACGTAGAGGTACCAGAGATTTACAATGAACGCAGATGAAAATGAAACTGACTGCACATTTTGTGTAGCGGACACAGTTCTTATTAAAGAACCTGCTCAAAGTCTCTGTTAAAGCAGAGCCCAAACTTCCTAGAACACACAGTTCTTATTAAAGAACCTGCTCAAAGTCTCTGTTAAAGCAGAGCCCAAACTTCCTAGAACACACAGTTGTTATTAAAGAACCTGCTCAAAGTCTCTGTTAAAGCAGAACCCAACCTTCCTCGCAAGTCAGTTAGTTAAAAATAGTAACACAATGTTGAAATCCACGTTGAACTGGTGTGGAAGCAAAACCTTGCTCTAATGAAAACCAAGTAGTACTCTGCGTATAATATCATAGCTGTTTAATCTGTTGAGTGATGGCAAGAGCCTGGATAGAGACATTCTTCATTGTATGGTTAGCCAGCTCCCTCCCTCCCCAGCGTGAGT
>CABFOS010140292.1:0-16046 GCA_900660315.1 Diretmoides pauciradiatus
CTAGATGTTCAGCTCTAGAGAGGCAGCGTCGCTGGGAGCCGGAGTCCGGACTCTAAAGGTTTGCGTAATGTTGAGGCATTCTCCCTCTCTCCAACATCTGGATTAACTATTTGGAGTCGGCGCGGCCCTACACAACACCCGTGAACGTCTCCAACCCCGAAAAGACTCCGCTTTCATCCGGAATCTAACTCGCTTTTGATATCACCCCCGAGTTTTGCGCATAGATTATGTATTCTTTAAAATGGGTGCGAACAACGGAAAACAGTATGGAAGCGAGGGTAAGTGGTTTAAAGGTTCATTTATCACCAGCACATCTGTCGGGGGTCGGGTTTTTTTTTTGTTTTTTGTTTCAAATTCCACTTTTAAAGACGTTTTGCCTTCAAATCATCTGAAATGCTCCCGTCATTTCTCCGCAGTTTACAACTCAATTGGAAATGCCACGCTTAAACAATGTGCATTTTCTTGGGTAGGATCCGATACCTTGAGGTTGCCCCTGGTCATTATTAGTACAGGCCAGATGAGAGTTAGCACATGCTATTCCCACTATTTCCTAATTATTATTCTTTTTCCTGCGCTCTTAAAACTTTGGACTCTTAACTACTAACACATGTTTCCAGATGGAGACTTCCCAAAACATTCAGGTGTTTTAGGTTGTGTACTGACGCGCTCAACTTGTGTTACTCAACTTTTCGATGCTTTAAAAAAATATGTAACCTTTTATTATTTTTTCCCCCACACATAGAATTGGATGCTGGAGAGTGAATAGTGACATCTGGTGGTCAAATCTGAAACATGTTTGAAAGATTAAACTTCTCCACAACACATTTTCTCCAGTAAATATACTTTTGTAGTAGAAGTTGTTGCCCATCTTCATGCCAAGGCAGCATGTACAGTACAACACATGTATTTGACTGGTATCATCGGCCTTTGAGTTGAAGTTCACTGCACAGGTTAAAAGTTTTTCACCAGTAGCAGTTGAATGCAGATACATTGTGAATACTGATACAGTCCAATAAAATACTTGTCTGACATCTCTCTCACTTCAACCACAACATTCTTATTGTTATTTCAGCAGCAACCACATTTTATTTCTAATAGTCATCAACAACAACAACAACAACAACAACAACAACAACAAATAGTGACCATGGTGTGTTTTCTAAAGAAGGGTTATCGGCATGTCTCGCTGAGTTGGGTTAAAGGACATCACCAGTCTTTTTGACATGCAGCTACTAAGTCATTCTTATCTTTATACAATATGAGCTTATTCCACACATTTTTGTCTAGAATCCTTTACCATTATTTTTGCATTTGGTAACCATTTTGTGCTCTTTCTTCACTTCCATATGCTTCCGGTGTATGTGAAAATGTGCATTATACACCTCGAAAACACATACAATGACTACATTCATGATGCCATGCTTCCTTTAGTGGTGTCACATGGGCTTCATTGTCCTGTAAAACCACACAGCTTCTTAAGAAGAGAAGAGCCACCTCTTAAGATGCTTTCTGAAATGGGAACACCTCGACAGTAAATGCACATATCCCTACATTATTACTATCATCTTTAGGTTCAGTCAATATTTGTGAACATAAACACTTCTAGTGAAGGCAGAGCTGCTCTGGAGGCAGAATAATCTCATTGGTTGAGTTAAACCTCTGTGGGCAGAGCCAAAGAACCACTGTTCTAAAGTTATAGTGGTGGGAAGTTCGGATCTTTTTTCAGATTCTGATCTTCGCATCTTGTTCAGTCAAATGAACAAATCTTTTCAAGTCACGGATCACACAAATCCAAGAACGAAGTGAACGATCCACACACAGTTATGAATAGTATGAAGAGTACGCACCGGATCACTCAAAAGATTTGTTCTTTTTGAACGAATCGTTCATGAATCGGCCAACACTAACAAGTTAGCTAACTGACAAGCTTGGATGGCAAAGAAGCAACTGGTTAAAATATCAATAAACATAAAAATGACAATGACTTCCCTTTATCTTTCTTGAACATGTTATTCGTGATCTTGAAAGGTAGCTAGCTAACTTCCTATCTATCTAGCTAACTAACTTATCTAGATAGCTATAGGCAGGGTTAGTTTGAACTTGACAGGTTAGCTACGCTAACTAATCTACAGTGCTAGACTACATGATATTAAATACCTCCTATTTTCCTTTTTTCCTTTGTAGTTCTGCTTCAAATCTAGTGTTAGCCAGAAAACTGCTTCTTGGCCTCTGCGCACTCTGTTTAACTCAACCAATGAGATTATATCTGCCTCCAGTGCAGCTCTACCCCTGATAAATGTTTGTATACCTAAAACTCCAATCTGCTCTCTCCCAGAGGCAGTAACTAGAGAGCAAAGATTGGAACGTATGATGTCATCAAGTTATAAAATCTGGACCTGCTCCAGCCAGGAGCATTTTCTGGGACAATCTCTCTTTTTTCTGTTGCAGAATTGATATTACAATGGAATTAAGCCCATTTAGGTATAAAAAGTCAAACACTCTGTAAGTAAACAAAATTAGTTTCTCCATTCGTCGTCTACTGAGCTGCTCCAGATGACATCACAGGCTTGAGTTCATGGCAACTTGGAGCTCATGAATTTGTGACTAATAACCTTGGAACTCCGAGCTCTTTTTTGAAGCATTAGGTGGGAAAAATATGAAGAAGGCTATGGGGCGTTTAGCTGTTGTTGTTGCACAATACTCTAATGGATCGCTAGGTGTAGACCACTGCAAGCATACCAGAGACGGCAGATGACATGCAGTTGCCATTTAGCTAGCAGATTTGCACCACATTGATGTAGACAGTAAACTTTAACTTGAGGATACCAGAACCACAAGTGATATCAAGGGCAGAAACCTTTGAGTTATGATTTGCCATTGATGCAACTCAAGTTGTTTTGGTTTCTGGTTTTGCTGTAGAGTTTTATATGTTCACAAATATGAATTGGACTGTCCTACACCATGGAAGTTTAAACTAAGTGGTATTCTGGAACTTTTCAGAATAAAGGGACACCTCAGATAAGTCTTCTTGTGACTGAAGGATTTTCAAGGTGTTTAATCTTCTTATACAGTGGAGACCCATGGCTCATGGGATAAATCACCACAACAACAACAATAATAGAAGAAGATGCTAACCAGTAGCTATTAACCCCTACAGTATGTAAAAGTAACATTGTACCTACATGCTCAGACTGGTGCCCATGCCAAATAGTCAAAGTATTTCACAAAATTAATTAGTGCATAATGATTATGTTGGCGTCGAGTGTTGTTGGCCAGTGCAGTCCATTTGTCCACATCTGTTTTCAAGTCCGTCTCTACAATTAATTGCACATTGGTTACAAATATGCAACAGCTCTCCTCCAACACATTATATAAGCATAAGACAGGAAGCAGGGGCTTTTCTGAAAGTTGTTTTTCCATAAAAGACGGCAAACGATTCTCAGGCGCTTTGCACAGATCTACATGTGTCACCCTAAGGGTTCCGTAAACTTCATCACTCTGAGGAGAGGAATCCTAAAACCAGCAAAACATCAAAATCTCTATAAATGTTTGCCTTTTTTAGACTATGCTTGTGTTGATCCAGCCGTATGCCTGCTACTCTGGCCTCAGCTAAGATGTTGATGGAAGCCTGCTCTCAAGTGGACATCTGCCTGCTTCTCAACCATGAATTTCTGACTCATTTCTGAGGACTGTAGTGGAAGCCATAGCAGATGTGCTGGCTCAGTGATGTCACCACAACATGTCGTTTACACCAGTCACACCATATGAGTTGCATTGGTTTGAAATAATTCTGTGTGTGTGTGTACGTGCGTGTGCGTGCGTGCATGTGTGTGTTTTGAGTAGTGAGTGTGTGCTCTCACAGATGGCAGGAAGGAGTTAAACTTGAAATGTGTTAGTCCTGCAAGCTATGGATTAGTTTAGTCATTATGCATGCGATGTTTAGAATTCTTGGCTATACATTATTATAAAGTTGGCTTGGACTACTTTCCACTTCACACGCATTTCATATTTACTACTATTTTGGGGACTGTCTACTAGTCTATTTAGATGGTTGCACTTGACATGCATGTGGGTGTGACTGTTTGGGAATACCTCTCAGCCTGTCATGCTGGGTAAAAGGCACATACTTAGTCTCAGGAAAGCCACAAAGCCGCATTTATGATCTGACAGAGGAATGAAGTGCAATAAACAACTACTCCACTGGCAGCCTGCAGTCCCCATGACAGGCAAGCCTATGGTACTCTAGTAGCAAAGGGGCACACATTGAAAGAACATCTCTTTGAAATTCAGCACTATCTAAGGGCACCAACCATTTCTGACTCTGCGTGTAGAGTTATAGAGGAGTAAAATGCATTAATGCAAGCATATCTTTTGAAGTAAAACATGTAAGTCAATGTAAAGGCAATGAAATGCACTTTTGAGTTGCTGTTGAATGTTGAGTTGCCGGCTGAATGACCTAAGAAGCACGCGGGTTGATGACACATCTAATGGTAACCATACATCAGATACAGTGATTGCTTGTTTCTCACTCAGGAGTGGTTTGTCGCCAGTTCCCCATGGAAGTAAAGGCTAAAGGGGATTTCTGGAAACCTTATTCCTCTTCCAAATATCAAGAAGGGACACTTACTCAAACAAACGACCAGAGACTTTGTGCATGTGCCAAGGCTAACTATTCATCCAAAATTGAGGAACATAAAAGTCAAGAATGGAGAGGGCGATGGGGCTTATTTTTCCTCTCACTTCATACCTCTTTACCATACTAAAACAGTATCACAGTAAGATTCCACCACTTTCAAATGTGAACCTCATATCTCCAAAACCGTTTTTTCAGAGGCTCTCTAGGGTAATGAATCTTAGGTTCTGCACATAAAGGGCTGTGAAAACTTTCAGGTCACGCAAAGGAAGAGAAAAACACTGAATCTGGGGATCGCAAGCTTTTCACACAGCAGCAACATACAGTGTCATCAACAGCAACTGTGTCATCTCCTTAAACTTGCTATACTGTGTCACCTTAGTTTCTGTTTTTCCCAACATTTTCCATACAGGTAAAGGGAGCTCAAGCATCTCGTCTGACATAAGTTCGAGCACAGATCACACACCAACTAAAGCTCCAAAGAATGTGGCTACCACCGAAGGTAAGGCATCTGGTGCTTATTAACCAAACTCCCCTCCCTTCTTTCCCTCCTCTCCCGTCCGCCTTCCCCCCATCCACTTTCTGTACTGCCTATTTTTGGAGAATCCTGTGTGTTCCTGGGATAACCTTAAATTGAAAACAAACTCACAGCTCCCATCAAAACCAAGAACCCAAAGGCATTTCTTGTGATTTGTTCTAAAAAAGAAAGAAAAAAGAGCCACTTCTAGCTTCTCATTGTGGAAGAATGCTTATCTAAACTGTGGTCATATCAGGCTTAAAGTGTTGCCAGGGAGGTATGAGTGTAAGAGAGAGAGAGGAGTTTGGGATAGGGAATGGTGTGGAGAATGAAAATGGGAAAGAGAGACTCAAACTTCTAGTCAGACGTTACCCTCTCCAGCTCTCTGGCTCCCTCTCTCCTCTCCGACCCGCTGCCTGCCCAGGCAATCCTCCAAACTGGCAGACTCACTATAGGGAGCTGCTCCTCATTGGGAGTAGTGTATGTGTTACAAATGTAAACTGTATGCTCACCGTAATAGTTCAAAAATACTTTGCAGCTGACAGATGCCTTTTGAAGCCTCTTGTCAACAGCTGTCTTGAATGAGAATCTGTCTACTTTGTTTTTTTGCAAAAGCCTGTCAATCAAAATAGCTGTTTTTTAACACAGGGCAAAACGAACCAAAACAGTAAAAAACCTCCTTCTTTCTTGAGTTTCATGCTCTGCTTTGTAGAACTCTTCAAAGCTTCTGCTGCCACAGATTAGGGAACATTGAGAAGCCAGATGCTATATCCTCAGTGTCTTGCAAAAAACTTATAGATCTCAAACAACTATTGGAAGTGCCTTGAAATGCCATTGGGCAGGGAGTTTCTGTTCCAAAGCAGTGTACGGGGTGGAAAGTAAGCCAGGGAATCTCGGCGCCTGAAAAAACGATCGAGTTATTGGTATTGATCAGCAACCCGACCAAATCCCCACAGATATGTTCTGATCATTTTGTGCTACAGGGCAATAAACACCTTTAAAACACATGAATTTACAATACGTAACATGGCATCTCTATCATCCTCTGGTCTTCCTCTGAGACGACCAATCGATAACTGAGATCGATATTGTGCCATCTTGCATGGCACTTCATGGTAGACAAAGAATCCTTTTGCCACTTGCAGACAGTTGTGATAGAGAAACACACACACATACACACATGGTGAATGGGGTATTCTTGTGGTTTTAGGCCTGCCCACAAGAAAACACACACCAGCCATAGCCTGTAGTTGTAACTGTCACTCATGTCAAGATTTCAAGGTGTTGCTTAGAGAGAATAGAATGGAGCAGAGAGAAGAAGAACTGTGGTTTCATGCACAATGTGTGTGAATTAGTACGTTTGCTTTTCAGTATGCAGAATTATCCGTGTGCTGCAACTGACCTGACCTTTGTCAATCCCTCTGCACGTTTAGTGAGGTTAATGCAGTGAGCTTCAGCCAGCTCTGTTCAAAATGAGACTTCAGTATGCGTTCAGACGAGGCGGAGTGCTGTTACTCATGCGGCTCTGTAGAACTGGTGGAAATGCTGACTCACTGGGATCTGTCCATCGAAGAGCTGCTGGAAGCCCGACCAGGGTATTATGGGAAATTGATAATTGTCCTGAATGTGTCTGCCTGGAGAACAACCTGTGCCGATAGATATATAGAAAGAGTATAGACCGTGGCCAGTGGCTACCCAACCATAATTTCCCTCCTGTGTTATGACCGAAATTGTTATTTTTTTCTCCCTGCTAAGTGGGAGTAATTACATGGTCTGGAACCACCACAGCCACAGTTAAATCCCCCCTCCTTAAACAGACACATACACACAAACACATACACACGCTAACACACACACACACACTGACAGATCTCACACACACACACACACACACACACACGCACACACACTGACAGATCACATACTCAATGCCCACCCAGTCCTGTGGTCCACTAAACTAATCAGGAAGCAGTCTGGTCTGTATCCCCACCACACACTGGGAGTATTCAGATTAGGGTGGAGGGCCTCTGCTCTTCATGCCGGAGTATTGTCATTCCGATTAAATGAATGTCGATGGTCTCGAAGACTGAACTCGATACGGTAGGTTTATTCTTAGCAGTAATACGTATGGATCTATAGAAATAGTTTGGGATAATTTGGGGCTAAATAAGTTTAAGATTAAATCAGTATGCAGATGTGAAAAAAGTAGGTCACTGCCCTTGATTGGTCTGACATGTTTCCCCCCACAAAATAAAAATTAGGAAGTTACTTTCTCTTTTTCATGAGGTTTGAAAACAAAAAAGAGCTGGGCAGTCATGGCTGGTTCCTGCAATGTCTCTGTTTTCATTTATTATTTAGAAGGGCCTGTGGTGGGCTGACCCAGTTGAGTTGCTTATTAGCTACAGACTGAAACACACAGTACTGTACAGTAAATCCTTCCTGTGGGATGAAATTGAGCGTCTCGCAGCAGGGGTTAAACTATGACCCTGCAGTCTCTGGGCCTCAAGGGTTTGCTTTGGCACACCCCATACTCAGGGGTACCTCAGGAATGTGGCTCAGACATGGCAGTTGTGTGCAGGAGTAAAACTGACAACACCCTTAGATGCTAGGCGTCTATTTTGTAACTTGAGAAGACTGCTGTTTTGATCCTGCTGTATCAGCTGGAGTCGGTGTCAAGCTTCAGCCACTGATAGAACACATTCTCAGGGATTTTGACATTTTAAAGTGGCTGTGCACTGTAGAGTTGACTCCATTTGTTATGGCACCAGGAAGGTGCTGTAGCTGAGAAACAGGGAATTGTGGGAACAATGAACATGCCTGCTTCCTTTCTGTCTGCCAAGGACCAAAGAAACAGTGATAGCAGTGAAGGGTGAGACCTACTCTTTGCTGACACACCATAAAAGTTAAAATGAGGAGTGTGGAGTTTAAAAATATGATTTCTGCCTTTTCTGACTTGAACTGCAATTGTTTTATTTGATTTTACTGTATTGTTGTTTCTGTTGTTCACTCGACGGTGCTGTGAATGAGGCAAATTGTGCCTCAGTGCCCCTTTTCGAGTATAAATAAAGGTTTGAATGAATGAATGAGTAAAATGAGTTAAGGTAGAAACGTCGATATTCATATGATATGGATCTTACATTTCTACAGATCTGTTCATTTTATGTTTGGAGGGAAATACAGTTGACCTATAAAACCGTATCTGATTTACATTATACTTGGATTAGCCGGAGTAACTTCCTAATCACGGCTATACTCAAATCTAACAATAGAAAGTACCATGCTTTCATAACTTTGATCAGTACTCCCACGTTGGCTATTCTCAGTGCAGTGTGGGGGTCAGCTGAGCAGTCTAAACAGCTCAGTAGAGAAAGCTCCTGTCTCCAACATGTTAATATTTTTGCCCTCCCAAGGGCAACAAATCCCTCACTTCTTCTGTGAACTAACCTCCTGCTCTGATGACCCATGTAGTTTTGTTTACTCAGCAAGATCTATGGTACTTCTCTGTTGATCTTCCCTGTGCCAAATATGAAAGAAGCTGAGGTGTTTGCGTCTGTCATTGTCATCGGGGCATGCGCTGCAGGGACAAGTGGCTGTCCTCCACTGATGTTGTAAACCAAACGTTTATCATTCATCACTGATAATTATAGTAGTATATCTTCTAAGCCAAACAATAATATGGACACTGGGCAAACTTCAACCAAGTGTGACAGATGTATCTGTTCAGAGCCTTGGTGAAACCTCATCCTGCATTTGTCCTGCAACTCGACAGCTGTGTTGAAAGGTGCTCAAACAGGCCCAGGAGTTTGTTTAGAAGAGGAAGCCTCACTTTTTCTGGAAGGAAATATTTGGCGGTCAATAGACTATCAACAATATAGATCCCAATGCTATGTTTGATTGCTTATGGGGAATTTGAAAGAGCTTTGCGGCGTCTCTAATTTCAAGTACAGAAGTTCAGAACTGCAAATACTGCATTACTGTTGGAAGAGTTTTCACTATTTCTACAAAGCAGCACCAGCTCTTATTTTAAGACCCTTTCATAAGCCTACAGCAAATATGGATGGTTTATCTTCTATTGCAACCTATTCCTTTTTGACAAGTTGAAGAGAGCACAGAGAGGAAAAGAATGTCAATGCCTTTTTTCTAATTTTTTCTCCATCAGCTGTCCCTGCCCATCCCCCCTCCTTCTCTCTTGCTCCCAGAGCCAGGAAATTGAGTGAAAATGCACAGAAAAGGGCGGCGAAAGAAAAAGAAAACAAGCGAAAGCCGTTTACTGAAGGAGGAGGGGCAGTGGAGCAGTGTTCCATCTCATAACTCTTCTCTGATTACTGCTTAGTCTTCTTATCCTCTGTCTCAGAGAGGAAACTCACAGCCCCGCTCGTTTGAAATGCGTTTGCCATTTTAGTTTCTTCAACCGAATCACATTTTTTCTGTACCACGACTGGAGCATGTTCGACGGGAGTTGGGAAAGACGCCACTTGGCCGGAACACATGCTTGCTCGTTGTAAGATTTTGGCTCACAAGTGATATTTTGACTGTTATACACCTGGGTCTTTGGGCTTTTATGTGTCGATATGACCGCAGTTGTGGACCAGCTGAACTGACACATTGGGCCTACTCCTTGCACACTGGGGTTTGTCTCATTACGTATGCATGAGAGTGTTAGGTTTCTACACTATTCTTCAAAAGTTTAGATAAATGATGTTTTATAGAACTATCACTTAGTATCTGGTTCTTCCATATAGAGCAAATGTATATTCAGTTTGACTTTGATTCCTAACTCCAATAGAGCAAAGTACCTTTTCACTTTTACTTTTGATAAGCATAAGCAAGGTCGGTTTAAGCATCTGCCTTTACCATTGATGACCTATAGGTTCAAACTCTGCTTGATAGAAAAAAAATATGTGTAAGACAAATCAGGAAAACACTGTATTGTTCTTTAAAAAAGGCTCATTTAATTCAGCTGATTTGGCGCATTCCATTTCTCAAAAGGTTATTTATGTCATCATCATGAAGGTTTTATGAAGAACCTTTCTTAAAGGGTTGTTATTGCACAATGTTCCTGCTATTCTACAAGACAAAACAGCCCCTTTCTAGAATTATAGTGAAGCATTTTTGTCAAGAGTGAACAGCCTCACATCTTTCAATTCCAGAGAAGGGAGCGTGTTTCTTTTGAGTTTCCTAAGTCACCGCACCGCCCCTCCTCTGCTGCTTCAACCACATGAGATCACTACATTTGCTCCTCATCATAACCACATCAACCCTTTGGGCTAGTGTACGCTTTTCCAATCCTGTCTGCAGTGCTCGTGTGTTGTGCCCAGCCAGTATTTTCCTGAGTCATTTAACATGGCCATCACTCTACACTTGCTGTCCACACACAGTAGAACCAAAACTCAAGTTAAACCTATAGAACGCCAACTCATGCGCTCACTATCCCCTGCATAGACCTTTCAACTTCTATTTCCCTGTCTTGACTTACTGGTGTAACAACCTGTAAAATGTTGCGTCACCTTCTTATATTTCAGTGATTTGCAAGAGTCCGGATCAGTTTTTTCCCCTGTGCCAAATTACTTTTGGAGCCCGGACTGTCATCTCTGTTCTGGAGAATTAGAGCTGTGATAAATAGACATACATAACGGTACACAAAGGCCCCTCTCTGAAAGAGTGAATTTGAGCAGATCAAGCTTTAAGGTTTGGCTGTCGGATGTCTGAGTGTCTGCAGTCCTCCTCGGCCGAAGATTGCCAAAGTTAGGAAGGCAGAGTGGGGAGATGTTTGTGTTCTTGGAACAGACAGACCTACAGTACAGAGCCACAAAGCTGCTTGAGAAAATTAGTAGTGTTTTTTGAGGGGGGGGGCGCATGTGGGGGTCTGGCACACATAGAGCAAAACCTAATGCTGCACAAGCTTTTGAAAATGACTTGTGAGAGACTTGTTGCAGTTCAGAAGTGGAGGAGGTATGGGGGTTGTGTGGTGCTGAGAACTCTGTTTCCTGTCCTAGTGTGCACATTGTAAAGAAACCACCAGGCCCTATTGTCTTTCAGCATGTCTGGTGACGTAAGACCTTCCTGTAGTGAAGGCCTTGCTGATAGCCAAGCCGCCACACTGTACAGTAATATCAACTTCCATGTATTCAATAAAACACAAGATAGACCCAGATGTTTTATCCTAGGAGCACTCTGTTTCAGTTGGATGTTTCTCTTAAAAAAACTTGCAGACCCACCATGTAGTGTTGAGAATGTTATATGGATACTGTGCATCTCTTTCAGACAAATCACTGCTACTCGAATTGCACTTTTCCTGACTATTTAGGATTAGGAAACGAGTATCACTGATTTCCTCACATACTGTACACCACCATATCATATAAGCCCACCCCCATCACATCACATAGGTTTTGCAGGGAGGAGCAAATTGGATAAGACTGAGGAGCAGGAACATGTCACAGGGCTAATGGCATTGAGGTAATGGATTGGTCTGTTCTGCCAGATGCAGCAGTAATAATCCCACTAGCTCCAGACAGGGTCTTAGCAGAGCTTCACAGCACTGCAAGATCCTGAATAGAATCCCTCTAGGTTTAGTTTATGACCAGACTGCGTCAAAGTCTGGATTGACCCTTCCTGTGCACTTGTCTTAGTCTCTGGTAAAGTCTGCCGGTTCTTTTGCCAATTTATCTTCCCTCTTCTTTTCTGCTCGTCTCTGCCTTTTCTTTGTGGAGGCCCTCAAACGCTTGGCTTGCCGGAATTCTCTCGTTCCTCTGCCCCCCCCTTGTTCTGATCTCTGTGTGCATTGATTTCCTGAAATGTATCAACCGTTGTATCATTTTCAACACCCAGAACAACCAGCTGCGTCTCTTCATCATGCAGTCATCTTGTCTTTCCAGTGATCGCTCCAATTGATTTACATTGAACTTCTGGTATCAAAGGATGCTCAAAATGTGTCCCAGAAGTTGAGGGGAGTTGATGTTAATGGGATCCTGCTGGGGGACTGCTCTGGATCATCGTAGATTTGGGCATTAGTGGCAAATGATTTCAGCCAAGTATGCCTTGCTGTGGCTATATGCACATTCAAAATGCATGAGTCCTTTTTCATTTTACCACTGCCTGTTATTCTTTGTCCAGGGTAAAGACCAGATGTTTGACTATTTTCCCTCCAATTTCCCAAACCAAAATGAATCTTCCACCATCTGCACTCTGAGCGCCTTCAGGAGAAGTTTTACAGCTGCCTGATATTTGTTCTGTTAATGATCGGTTTGCAAGTGATACAGAGATATAAAACACGACTCCTAACTTTTCAACAGTGATTGGGAGTTACAGAAAAGTTCATTCCTTCATGCTCAGAATTGGGAACTGCAGGTATATGCTCCGGTCTTGTCCGGCATTTCCTTAAAACCAGTGATATTGTTGATAACTGAGATTATTTTGAGTCTATTGAGCAACAGCTGTAGTATAGTAGTGGTAGTAGTTGTAGTACTTCTTTATTCAGACAGTAGAATAGTTGAGAGGCACACTGTGTATCTACGAAGGCCTTGGTGTGGTCCTGGACTTCATCCCAAAGAAGAGCCTTCAGAGCAAAATGCGGTTCCAGATGTGAGGATTTTAACCTTTATACCATCTCAGGCATGACGACAATATACTGGAGTTCTTTTTTTCAGGTAATTTGTTTCGTCTGGATCTTTGTGTTATGTCTGGCAGTTTTTCGTCTGCACATTTTTTTTTATGTCTAAGGCCATGGCTCTTTATTTACCCAGGGCAATGGTGTGCAGTAGAATAATAATTAATTTGGACTGTCAGAAGCAGTTTCTACATGGCTTTAAAAGACAGTGCATGTTTGTTTTACTCTTGGGACTGGATCAAATGTCTCTTGAACAGTATAGCAGGCAACGTGTACAACCACAGAGGGAAGTTCAACTTTTATAAGTCATGCTCTGGCTGGAGATGGCTGACTGATGCAGAGGTTGGAATCGACAGTTTATTGTAAGACAAATTTTTAATCGTGCTAAGGTTTGCAAACAGCAGTGTGTGTTTGGTAAGAATGCGTGTCTCTGTGCCATTCTGCAAGAGCAGGTCTTAAATATGGACTGCAACTGCAGCGTACATACAACGTTAGTGGTCACTGGTGTTTTTAAAAATATATGGTTTACTTACCCAGTCAACATGACCAGCGTGTTTCTGGAACTTTATTCTTAGATGTCATCCTTTTCTTGCGTCTATCTTTTTAGAATGGCACTCTTCCTAAAAGAAGCCCAGGTGCTCTCTCTCCAAAATATGGTGAAGGAAAAGCAAATGGGAAAGCTGTCTTCATTTAACTTCTCCCACCAGCTGTGTGAAAGCACGGCTCGAAGGGAAAGGGGGAAATGTACTGTAATTAGTAGCACTGTGATTCTCCGGGCTTGGAACGCTCCTACGATCAGTGACACATGTAATTACGCAATTTGGAAGTTGCTCCTTGGCCAGTGGCAGATGAGTTTGTCTCCTGCATGCAAAAAAAGCCATTGCATTAGCTTGTATTTGGATTATGAAACAGTGCCTCATTCATCCATCAAAACTAATGGCTCACGTAATGTGTCTGTGTCAGGCATGCGCAAGGCTCAGTGGAAAATCTGACCTTCTCCAGGATGTCGGGATTTCGGTACTGCAAGACCCAAATCTGTAGATCTTCTTGATGCTTTGATACCATGGCTTGACTGATCGATTCATCCTTTGAATTTTCACTTTACGTTTAGCTATTGTTACATTATCAGTATTATTTAGTGGCACAAATGCATTGGCCCCTTTGGACCTGTTGTAGATGTATTTTCACTTGTTTGTATAGTGGCGTGTTGCACAGTGTGTGGCTTCAGTCATATTGGATAAATCCACAAACACTAGGTATTAACTCAGGAATCTTCCAATATTTATGAAGTACTCGAATAAGCACAAACCCCAAAAGCTCAGAACCACCATTGCCATCATGAAATATTTGCACAGACGTGTGAAATTTCAAGTAGATGAGGTATTTAATCAATTTTGACCTCAAGACTATAAAATCCTTTGTATAAGCTATGAAATGTGTTGTTGTCAGCAAAAGTCATTTGAGAGAACCACAGGCCAAGATAAGTTAGATGACTCCTTTGGAATAACCCCATCTCTATTCGTGTTGGTGTTTAATGCTCGACATGCCACATATTCAATTAGAACCCTTTATAAATAGACCACCCACAAGAAGGCGACGCATTCAAACCCAAACCGAGGTCAGCCGTAGCCCTTGTGAACCCTAAACCCTCAACATCCTCGTGAAAGCTGAAAAAAAATGTGTTTACCACAAACAGAATTACAGCTTTTTAACGAGGTTGAGTGTTTGATGCTGTAAGGACAGTAATGCTCCAGCTTATTTTGTTTGTGTTTGTGTGTGTGTGGTTTTGTGTGTGCTTTATAGTGTACAAGTGGGAGTTTAAGAGTTTTGCCAAGCTGTGATACTGAGAATATGTTCCCCCGAGAGGATGAGTCTGTGGATGTCATCAGAGCCAGCAGGCTATAGGAGGCAGACTGACCCGGAGTCTGGAATACAGATCTGCAGGACTTTAGGAGTGTCACTGCCTGCCCGTCTGTCCGAGCACACAAATCCATATGACAGGCAGGACGCTGTCCATTTGTCTTGTAAATGCAGACATAATACATAACCAGCTGACCGTCTGTCTGTAACATCCATATACCGACATGTTGAATGGAAATGACTGGCAGTTCAAATGTACGGTCCTCAGTCTCATCTGTCAACCTACACATTTTGGTCAGTACTATAAAAGCATTAATTTAGTGACCTAATTATAATAAAACAATATTAAACAATGTTATAAATGTTCCAATTCTTGATATATTAATTTGTGCATAGTAGTAAATTAGAAAGTATTACTAAGTATTACTAGTATTAAATGTGTTGGGAAATTTAACATCTACCCTGGCAAAATTTATTTTGTCATAAAAACTTAACTCACTATTGGACATTTGGTTACAAATTGATTACATGTGATTATTGATCACTGAACTTTTTTTGTGGTTTTTTGCATTGTGGAAAGTCTATAGTTCAACCATACTCATATATTCTGTAAATGTATCTTTATGAAGACTCGATAGAGGAAATTGACCAGAAGAGATAGAGTAATTCCTTGTATTTAGCCGATAAAGCCTGCAGGCTCCCACAGTTGGACGGCCATAGGTGACATCATACTAGCGACTACTTTCAAAGGCTTTTAGTGATGACTATCAATCCAAGTGAACTCTTCAAGATTGGATGAGGGGAGTTGGAGGGGTGATCAGGAGACCCAGATAGCATCAGAGGAGAGCACTCTGTGTCCCAGCGTGATGGGTCGACCCCGGGAATCAGATCCAACGTCCCAGACAAAGTAGGTGGGGGTGGCCGTCTCACGCCACAGTGATGGGATCCAGCCACCGCTTCTCACGGCTGCGTCTCTAGACGTGGCGGTAATCAGCACACATCTGTCAGGGGGGCCTCAGTGTTTACACAGCGTGAACCATACAATGTCAGCTGCAGCACCAAACGCCTCAGCTGCTCACTTTGAACACAAATTCCTCTGACGAGGCCCTGTGACTGCTGCCCAAATGCCTGGAAAATAAACTTGACACTTTTTCACAAACATCTCAGAATAACGAGATCCATGGGTTAATCAAGCACTTATCCATTGATGATAATAGCTGGCATGGCTGTGGCACCATCTGTGCTTGAGGGGCTTAATCAGAGTAGTTAATACAGTTGATAATAATGACTCCATAATAATAATAATCAATAATGACTTTTGAACTAAGAATGCAAACAAATCAAGCTTTTCCAAACAGTGAAGAAAATATGTATCTGGGATTTACTCTCTCTCTCTCTCTCTCTCTCTCTCTCTCTCTCTCTCTCTC
>CABFOS010140302.1:0-11028 GCA_900660315.1 Diretmoides pauciradiatus
GTACAAAACAACAGTGTACATATTACATGAAATATTAAAAATAATAAATAAAAAAACATTTATCAATTTACAAAACAGTGCACATATTACAGGAAATATTAAAAAATAATTAATTAAAAAAACATTAATCAATGTACAAAACACTAATAAAATGTAATTACAAAAAAACAACATTCAACAGAATAATAGTAATACAAACAAAGCCGGGGATAGGCTGGGATAGGCTCCAGCGCCCCCCGCGACCCTCTGTGGAGGATTAAGCGGTAGATAATGGATGGATGGATGGATGGATGGATGGACAAACAAAGCCTTAAGTTAAAATGTAAGCGCACTAGTAAAACTGTAAAAAGACGACTACACACACCCGATGTGTACTAAGTCAGTGTTTAGATGGAGCCTGAGCCTCTTCTTAAAACCTACGATCCCTTTTATGGAGCTAACATTACTAGGTAGTCCATTCCAAGATACAATGGACCTATATATGACAGCTTTCTTTAAATAATTTGTCCTTGGTTTAGGTAAAATCAACTGGTCACTGGACGCCCATTTGGTTGAGTGGGTGTGTTAATAAGTTATTTTGTCAAAGAGAAACATGGGGGTTTGTTTTTGCATGACTCTGTGAAAATATATGAGTATGTTATATGCAAACCTTTTTTCAACACTAAGCCAAGAAAGACGCTTATGCATTTCAACTACGCTGGATCTGGGGGAGCACCCAAGAACAAGCCTAGCGGCCTTATTTTGTGCCAGTTGTAGCATCTGAAGTAAACCCTTAGATGCAGCAGACCAGCAGACCAGACCACAGGTGGTTGAACACCAGGCGAGCTGAAGCTTTCTGGACGAGCTCCAGAGATCTGATGGCCGACGCCGGGGCACCAGCAAGGAGGGAGTTGCAGTAGTCCAGGCGGGAGATGACAAGAGCCTGGATAAGCACCTGCGCTGTCTCCATCCTCCTGATGTAGAGCAGGAATCTGCAGGAACGTGTCACCGATGCAATGTTTGCCGAGAATGACAGTTGGTCATCCAATGTCACACCCAGATTCCTCGCAGTCCGAGTTGGCGTCACCACGGTATCGTCAATGGTGATGGCCAGGTCTCGGTGCGGGCAGCCCTTCCCCGGGAGGAACACCAGCTCAGTATTGTCCAGGTTGAGCTTCAGGTGGTGTGTCGCCATCCACTCCGAGATGTCAGCCAAGCATGCAGCGATGCGTGCCTCCACTTGTGTGTCAGAGGGGGGAAATGACAAAACCAGTTGGGTGTCAAGTCAATCTTCAGAACTGAGAAAATGCAGCCTCCCTCTTGATCCATACCAAGCAAGATGCTAAGGAAGCAGGTGCCTTGTCTTTCTGGTCAAAACACTCCCATCTGTATCAAAAATCATTGCTTGTATGCTAATTGTACGTTTCTACACATTTGTAGCTGGTGCGAAGACTGCCACCCCAGGAAGGTTTGTCCGAGAAGGACCCGCAACGGAAAATGAAGGAAATAAACACTAAGCATCCTTCCACACCTGTGAATGTACCTGCCCTCTCCAAAGCACTAAGCAAACATCCTAATACAGTAGATGTGTCTTTAACTATCTTTTAACTGGGCTTGTTCAGGGATTTTTAGCAGAGTCGTGTTGGTGTCCCAACATTACCCCTGTCCCATCGTAGACGAGCTCAAGAAACAGAAAGATTTCTCAAAATTACCCCTTTCTACTTTCAGAGTCAGCCCTATTAGGCATCGCAACTAGGAAATACTCAGGGAAAAGCATTTAATCATCTGTCAGCTCCACGTAACGGTCCAGTCCCGAGCATTAACTTTCAGAACCTTTTTCTCTGTTTTATGCCTCGGTCGATAATGCAGTAGAGATGATCAAAAGAGCAGGGGCTGGCGTGTGGCTATAGGGAAGGTAGACCTTACAGATGCTTTCAAAGTCATGCTTCACCTTTCCCAGTGGCAACTTTCAGATGCAAAAGCAGTCCTCGCATTTTTGATTCTCTGTCAGAATGTTAGATCTTGTGTTATAACTATAGACTGCCTTTTCGTTCTCCATCTTTTAGATGATTTTCTAGTGGTTGATTTTCCTCATTCCCCCCAGCGCGTTGTATCACCACAGTAAGAAATGTTTTCTCATCCCTCGGAGTGCCCCTGTCTAGAATGTTTATGCATCACATTAGATAGCATTTTAATGCAAGCATCTCTTCCCAATGATAAATCCTCCCGCATCAAAGATTACCATACAGCTTTCTGTACAGCTGCCTCTCTGTCTAAACAAGAGCTTCTCTCCTTACTCCCGAGGGCGTTCCTTCATGTCACCACTTTAGTCTGTGCCTAATTTACAAGTCAGATCTCCTTTTCTGGTCTCTGCTTCTTAATCAATGGAACGGCATCTCTATTTTCTCTACAACAGTTTCACTGAAATTTCTCCATCTCCAGTTTTTTACTGACACCGCCCCCTCGATCCGGTTTGAGGGGATTTACGATAATGAATGGTTTGCCGATGTCTGGCCAAACAAGATGCCCTCTCTGCTTTCAGAAAGCAAATCCATTGCTTTATTTGAACCTATTGTTGTAGCTTGCATGCTATGGGGCAGTAAATGGACAAACAAATCATAGTATTTTGTGATAATGAGACTACAGTCTCCCTGGTCAATACACTTTTTATCATACAGTAAACGCTGCCCACATTCCTCGACTTCAAAATGACTTGGTTGACTCTTGTTTTAAATTCAGAAGCTCAAAAATCTGTGCCCCAGCGCAAAGCCAACCAGCCTGCCATGCCCTCCTCTCTGCCAAGTCACCTTAGATAAAGTTATGACAGCACCATTCAGTCTCAAATTATCTCCACTGCCAGCTACACGAGGAAAGGTTTAGCCAAAAGCACATTAAAAGCATATGATTCAGCTTGGTATTCTTCTCTTCTTTTGTGACCGTTTTGCCTGCAAACTCATTGTCCATTCTTTTGAGTCCCGCAAATTACAACCTCATTCCATCAAAGTTATGTTAGCCGGCATTCAATTCCATCTTCGATGTCAAGACCCTGCTTCTCTTCTCCTGAGAACCCCCTCCATTCAGCTGCTCCTCAAAGGTCTCCAAAAGGCTTAACCTCCAGGCAATGATAGAAGATTACCCCTTACTATCACCCTGGTGCACAAGATAGTCACTAAATTACATCAGGGGTGTTTCACTCTTTACAGTGATAAACAGTTCCAGCCATACGGGAGGTCGTCCCGCCAGGCTACACATAGAAGAAGTGCAATCATTCCCTCATATTGCAACTGGTATGCTCAAGTCTGGCCCCGAAGCTGCTTAAACACTAGCTACTGCTGCTCCTCTGCATATCAGGTGGATTGCTGGGTCACATTCCTCAATAATAAGTAATATGTGCGTCCTGTGGGGGCATTGTTACACATGGTTCTCAGTAGATTAAGCTACGGCTGCGTGCGCTAGTCACACATAGAAGATTCACAAAGGTCAGGTTCAGAACTGATCCAGAACGCAATAACTTGCTCTTTGTCTCTTCGAGATGAAGCTGGTTCAGCCTGGTAGATGGTGGGTGCTCCACCATTTATTAGTAGTGGCATTTGGATCCATAGTCTCATGGCGGTTTTGGGGTTTGAGCAGCTCACTCCCTGAATTTTATGCTGCTATATTCCATAGACTGTATAAAATATGGATGTAGTCTCCGACGTCACCCATTGGTTTGTGGACTGCTATCTTGTTTTGTTTTTTTAGCCAGAAGTGACCATATTTGGACGAGAGTGTGGAGCTGGGGAGAAGCAAGGGGTAGATCCGGGTGGGCCAAATGAAGCCTGGTTGCTGAAACGTACCCACCTAGCTCATATGTGGCCTCATCCACCTGTCACTCAAAGCAGCCACGCCCTTAATTATGCATAACTTTAAGCCTTAATATCATTTAAATGGGTGAGTTATATAAAAATTCAACCCCTGTACCAAAAGAGACCAAAACCGTTTTTTGTACCGGGCTGTGAACATGGGGCTCGATGGGGATTGACTCACTTTTGCAGCCAGCCTCAAGTGGCCACTTCCACGTTGGCTTCATTTTTCAGCCCCGGAGGTTACCGCACACTATATTCATGTTCATCTGTTTGCTAATTCTGCCTTCAGGGAGTGATGAGAGATGGAGCCCTTACGCCAAACTGATTTACATGTATTCTCAATAAATATCTGTTATTCCCTACATGAGTTGTCGGTCTGAAATGATGTCACGAAAACCCAGGAGACGATGCCTCATTTAAACACATGTACTTAAGTTTCAGCCAGGTTTTGATTAGTACTAAGAAATCTGCTGTCTTAGGGCTCTTTGGATTCCCATTTGCAACAGAGGCTCTCAAATACAGTAGGTCTTTTGAGAGGTCAGTTCCCAAGCAGCTAGGGTGGTCATCTTTTCTGAGACAAACCCGGTCTGCCTCAGAAGCTGGAACATGTATTACGATCTGTAATCAAAGGTGGAGTACCAGTTAGTGTTGTTGAGTGCACATATATGACTAATAAAAACACCAACTCTGAATCACTCTCTAAAAACACTTATTTGGTCATACTGTTGACCTATTTGGTAATTTTGGCTGACCAATCTAATTTCCCATAGGATCAATGAATATAGGCCAGCGTCCACCCTTCAGCCTACAGACATGTCTACAGACACTGTTTAACTGTTCTCTGGGGGGCGAAGACTGGATAAGTATGGAAATAATGTTATAGCCTGTTTCAATGACATCTGCAATGCCTCTTTTGAAATGACAAATGAGATGTTCAAAATAAGATTTCAATATCCTCTGTAATCTGGTGTTATATCCACTTTTGTTACTAAGCCACAGCAAAGCTCTCATTTGGGATATCATGCCCTAACCATTGTAGAACCCTCATTTGGGAGCTGACCAGTGGAGATCAGCAGTTCCAGGGTTTGTAATCACTATGCTCCCGGGGAGGATGATGAGCACACATCCTGGACAAACTTTTATTGAACCTGCATTACTGAACAGCACATGCACGAGTAGCTGGGAAAAGAGTGAGAAGTGAAAGAGTTCAACAGGAGCTATTTGTGTTTTAAAATTGATGGAGAGACGAGAGAGAGAGAGAGAGAGAGAGAGAGAGAGAGAGAGAGAGAGAGAGAGAGAGAGAGAGAGAGAGAGAGTGGGCATGCATGTGTTTGTGCAACCATTTACTTGGTGAGTGATTTATCAGTGACGGCCAGGCAGTTGATCTCTTTGGCAGCCATGTTTTTGTGGCATCGTCTGAAGTGTCTTTTTGTCGGCTTGTCCGTTTATTCCCTCACTCCTTCAGACTGAGGGATAATTCATGGGAGAGGAGAGGTAAGGTGACCTTGGATTGTGGGGAATGCGGACTAATTAATTTGTTGAATTCATAGACTAGATAGACTGTAGAGCAGACTGAATGTCATCCGTATAAGTTATAGGAATGTGAATTTAACAACTAACCTTATGTTGCAAAAAGACTTCATGAATACCTTTAATGTGGTGTAGGTTGGGTAACACTGTAGTCTAGTTGACTAACAGTGTCCGATGAGATCACTCTATTACAGCATAGCAAATAACAGCTATTTGAGTGCAGCGTCCCCTGAGAAAAGTTTGCAAAGCATTCATTTAGGTGGCACACTGGAATGATAGTGTCGTGTAATGCCAACGTAAAGTACAGGCACGTACTGTGTGAAGATTTGGGGGCTATAAAGTAAAACTAGAAACCAGTGTACAGTACACATCATAACAGTAGAAGACATGTGAGCTAAGTGTAAAATTCAACTCTAAATAAGTATGTGCTGTCAGCAAGTGAAAAAAAAGAATGAAAAGAAAGAAAGTGAGTAGTGAATGGGGAAAAGTATGGCAATCTATTTGGTAATTAGAGCAGTAATTCATGCCGACAGCGGTGCGAAGGTGACAGTGGTTCACCTGCCTCGCTAATCATCTCCATACAGTACATGAATACTGGTCAATAGTCAGGCAGCCAAGGGAGTCAATACCAGACGGACAACAGGTCAGTTGGTGAGACTGGTCAACTGAAACAACTTAAATTAGCTCAGCTAGTAACAAAACTCAGTAAAAGTGCAGAATAGCCCTGTGAACAGAAAGTTTTACTTATTGAACTGCATCCTTTTGTTTCCAGACATGTTAATTAGTTCTGAGAGCAAACTGTTATGTGATGGCAAGCTATGTGTGCAAAATGTACATTGTGTGTGTGTGTGTGTGTGTGTGTTCAAGCACAGCAGAGTGATTAGCAAACACTCTCAATCCCCACAGGGACCTGAGATGAAGGAATTGATGAAGTTAAAAGTGTCTTGCTTTACAAGTACAACACATCGACCACACAAGTCCAAATCTGCATAAGGATCCGCCACAAATTCCCTGCAAAGTGCTGGTCAATTGCTCTGCTTATTGGAAACAGCTAAAATGGGTGAATTTATATCTGATTCACATTTAAATACAGTATATGCATATCCTGTTCAGGGTTTGTGGAAGCCAAGTTGCACAGTAACCGCATTATCAAAATGAATCTGAATCTGTCGTAGTATTAGTATTACAGTAGTACTACTGCTGCTATTATCATTTTATCAATGCTTTTACATTTAGTCCCTTTTCTCAATATCAAACAATTATTGTGACATACGGTACATTCTTCTGTTTCCCATGGAGCCAGATGCTAAACAGCTCAAAGCATCTACTGTCTCACTAAAACCATGTGTTAATTGCTCCCCTACATTACAAGCACTGCACTATACTCTGTGACGAGTCCCATTTTACATGAAGCCACATTGTCTGCCAAAGCGCTGCGTGGCCAGCACGGGCACCGCATTCTGGCAGAGCATGAAGTATGTGTGCACCATTCAATGCATGCAGTTAATGAATGGCATGTAATTGTTTGGTCTCCATTTTCAGGGAGTATCTGCCTCATAAGCATTAACACCCTTATTCAATTTGGGACTGAATACAAGCTGGCACGTGTACATAGTCTGTGTGCATGTTAGTGTGTAAGCCAGGGTGTATTTGCATGTGTGTGTGTGTGTGTGTGTGTGTGTGTGCGTGCGTGCGTGCGTGTGTGTGTGTCATCTGTAGGATGGCTGTCAATGCTCTTTGTGGCCTGCATGTCCACAAACTGTCATCCATCTCACATCCCTGTCTGTCCAATGTGAGACTATCACAGTCCTTCAGCAAGATGACAAACCTCATGGAGAAATTGCACACACGTGTGTGCGTGAGACACTGAGTCACTGGGCAATGGTCGTGCGCACAGACACACACACACAGCCTGCCAGTTACCACGACAACATGGTATATGTACTTATCATATGCACAGCAGTGCTGTTAGTATGAGTCAGGCGACAGAGCAAGGCAGAGCCGCGCATACAGTCATAAACTGTGACACACTTCAAGCTGCAAAGCAAAGCTCTGTCACACTGTCACATACAATAACTTAACACCCACACAAACAAACACACAGACAGCAAGATACATAATACAGACAACTCAGGGGAAGTGTAGGTGAATATTTACAGTGTTTTATAAGAACTTACTGATTTCTCTGCACTTTCCATGCATTTCCGAACACCCCAACCAAATTAAATTTGTTTCAGCGCTACGTTTTCTTTGTGCTTTTATCAGGGTCTAATGAAAGAAAGAGGCAAAGAGGTGCAGGTGCATATCTCTGATTAAGACGTAGCACAGGAAAATATAGAGTACAATCACTCACAATGGCACATGCAAAGAGAGTGAAAGACTGGTGGGAAAAGGCAGGACAATGGAAGTGTGTGTTTATGGGCAGTGTAATATATAAAAAAGACAGATGACAGAGAAAGAGTTGGAAGTAAAAAAGGAGGTTGGACAGGTTTGGAAATCTTTCCACAAGAGAACGTGATGTACCACCAACCCAATTGTCGGTCCCTATTCTATTCCAACAGAAGATAAAAGATGAGTACAATACTCATAAAACCAGCAATGGCTGAACAGAATTACACATAAAATCAATAAACTTCGATGGGTCCACAGGTAATATCAGAAGACAAGGAATCCCAGTGCAAAACAAACAAATAAGCAGACATAAAAAGGAAACAAAACTTTGAAGGGGGAGTTTGCCGATCTCCCCATGAAGCATCACTCCACATAAAAGTATTGGAGAAAATGTGCCCTTCTTCGCTCACAAAGGAAAAGCAACAAACCAAAAACAACAACAGAACAGCCCAAAAACCAACATGGCTTTCTCATGTGTCTGCGAACACAACGCCTGTTGCCTTTGAAGAGGAGAAAACAACTGCCATGGGTTTAGCCGTCTGTCTGTCTCCTGACGAGCTCAATGGGGGATCCCTCCACATCCTCCTTTCTGTATCCTCCATTTCATTATTTTCTCTTCTGCACAACATCTCTATTTAATCTCGATAAGAAGACATATGAGAGGTAGAATCAGTCAAACAGCACATGGCTGTGTGTTTGATGAGCTTTGTCATCACGGTGAGTGGCAATCTATACTTTGAATTCAAAGGCAATGTTTGTTGTGTTCAGTCAATGGCATTTAGCATGAAGCCTGTCGGGAATCCAACACAAGTGTAGCTGAAAATGTTTTTGTTTTTTACAATTCCCAAATATCTTGTGCCCTATAGCTAAAATCTATTCCCCATTTCCCCTTCAACAGAGCCTCATCGGTGCTCAATACAGACCAAGACAAAAACAGGATAAGCATTGATGTAGGATCGGTGATCGGAAGCCAAATTAGGATGTAGAATGGTGACTGACCCCCATATTGATTGATAACAGATAAAAGGCTTTGTAAGGCCTTACAGCTTCAGCATAATGCACAGCTGAATAGTATTCCTGTCTGCGGAATCATTTAGGTTTTGCAGAACACCATGAAGGAGAGAGGGACAGAGGGATACAGGATGTGAAGATAAGCAAGAGAGTGAGAAAGCGAAAGATAGATCCAAACTGGGTTTAGCTGTGAATTACAACAATATTGCAAAAAGGCTTTTTACTCTCACTTGAGGTGGAAAGGTTTTTGGTTGAAAAATATTATGGAAATACATTTATCAATAACAGTGTAGCATACTTAAACACTTTATTTTTGTATTTTTTCTAACATAAGTTCTATATTCAGTTAGTCTATATTTGCTTCAACCCGGTTAGAAATTCATCTAATTCTCTTCTTTTTTTTGTTGCAACATTTTAAAAGTTGAAATTCACTTGGATGGAAACGTAGTTAGACAGACAGAAATGAGTGAAAGAAGAGAGACAAACAGCAGAAAAACAGAGTAAGTAATTCTACAGTCTCTCTGTGCAGCCAGCCTGTTAAGATCAAACTGTGCACTAAGCCCTGGCTTCTGGCTCAACACCATACAAAGCTGATGGATCAAGGCACAGGGGCACAACATATGAAACCCATTTATTTTGTCTGCATTTACACTGCAGCGCGCACACACACACACACACACACACACACACACACACACACACACACACACGTAAACGTAGAGGTGTGTGTGTTGGGGGTCTATATCCAACCCACTCGCGGCACAATAGCGACAGAGGAGAATGGCCAATCTATAATCATTTGGAGGAGAGAGTAGAGATGGCGGAGGAAGAATGCTACAGTGCTGTCACTGAGGTGTCGGGATAACAAGATTAGACCCTGTGTGATTCATCTGAGGCCATGGCATTCTGCTCCTATCTGCCCACAGCAATCTCTTCCAGTTTCTGCATTCAACCTTCATCCCTTGCTTTTCTCTGTCACTCTAACGCTCTATTGTTATTTCAGATCCTGTGTCATTTGAAACGTGAATGCCATAATGTCAAGCCGCCTGTCGAACTGAAACTTTTTGGGGCTCGGATTGATGAAGACAACTCGCACGACTCGCGTCCTCAGCAGACATCAGCAACAGCCTCGTTTCACGTGTCTGTACGTATAAGATATCACCAATTCATTGTATTGACCTCTTTTAATTCAGTGCCATCCTATGTAAACCAGCTGTCTATCTCAGCTGGAGCCGTTCCTCGTTCTCAGCCCTCACATGCATCCTCCTCAGCTCGCTCTTCAATTATTTGCTTCAGGGGGCAATTATTTTAGGTTCTGCAGACTCCGCCATCTTCAAACTCTCATTCTCTCTCTCGCACCATCTCTCTCGTACACACGCATCTCTTGTCTGACATCAATGACAGACTCAGCAAATCTCCAAACCACAAAAACCCTCACTGTTATAAAACTTGCATCCATCCAAACTGTTCTAACTTCATGTTCTCCAACCAGTCTAATATCGCCCTCTACTTCCCTCCCCTATATCTCCCTGCATCCCGCGCTCCATCCCCCTCTCTCTCTCCCTTTCTCTCTGCAGGCCAGGGGACAGTAGAGACACTTTGAAGTTGTGCTGCTTCAGGAGGAGAGAGAGTCACTCTGACTAATTAGTTGTCCTTATCCCAGCAGCAGCAGCAGCCGCCACCAGCTCACTGGCTCAGAGGGAGAAACAGAGTAGGCGAGTCCTGCATGCTAAAGATACTCTGCTGCCTTAGATAGTTGTTAGTACTAACGGCTAACAACAACTTAACACTGCCCAAGACTGAAATGCGGATTAGAGAAGTTGCTCCACTCAGCATAATGATCGGTAATATGGTACAGAGAATCCTCTGCTCGCAGGGAAAGCTGGTCAGACTATTGCAGACTGCAGTGGCACGATCCAACTCAATGTACCTTTTCTCTTCCTCACCACCATCATCATGATTATCAACGTGATCAATATTATCATATTTAAATGATAATTCCAACCACAGTGAACATTTTCCAGCTGCCCTCTAATAAAGCATTATGAAACACATAGTTCCTATACAAATACATTTGAATGTTTTTGAATGAATGCATGCATCCTGAAGCCCTCATTGGATGAATAGGGCAAGAGTAAGCGTTCTATAATGTTAGGCGAAAATATGGAACAAGGAACGTAAGCAAAAGACTGCATAGCAGCTGTATCAAGCTGTATCAATTGCAAAAATATCTCAAAAATGCTAACGTGACTAACTCAGCACAATCTTTGCC
>CABFOS010140303.1:3600-14644 GCA_900660315.1 Diretmoides pauciradiatus
ATATCAAAATTCCCAATTTTGAGATCAAAATTCAAACCCTTAATTCCCGCCAAATTTACACAGCAGGATTGGTCAGTTGAATTTTGATATCAAAATTCCCAATTTTGATATCAAAATTCGGAAACTTGATATCAAAATACGGCGGCACGGTGGCGCAGTGGTTAGCATTGCTGCCTCACAGCAAGGAGGTCCTGGGTTCGATTCCCAGCTGGAACAGGGCTGTTCTGTGTGGAGTTTGCATGTTCTCCCCGTGTCTGCGTGGGTTTTCTCCGGGTGCTCCGGTTTCCTCCCACCATCAAAAAACATGCGTGTTAGGCACATTAGGTCAGGTTGGCCCAAAGTGGCGGCGCGAGCACTCGCAGCGGCTCAGGACTAACCCTCCATTCTGGCCTCGCAATTTCGTTGTACAATTCATTGTATAATGACAATAAAAGCTATAAAATAAAAATTGTTTCATGTGTTGTTGTTTTTGTACTGGAATGTCTGTAATGTGTTTTATATCTTGTGCTGCAATCAGGGCGTCCTTGAACAAGAGAGCTTGCTCTCAATGGCCCTGAATAAATAAAGGTTTACATACTACATAAACCGCAAAGATTTTTTTTTAAATTTTAAAACACAGTTTTTAGGAAAGCATCACTGGACATTTGTTTGCGTATGTTGTTTCTGACACTGTTTAAACAAAGCATCTACACACATGACATGATAAGCAATGTCTATGTCTCTGAGAGGTATTTAAGAGCTTCAAGCTGCATATTTCATTGATTGATGGCACAGGAGCAGGGAAAAGCAACTAGGCATCTTTTAGTTGCAGCGTTAAGGCTGCAGTAGGCAATTTCACTCATTGGTCACCCTGAACCAGTAAAGTGTGCCCGTCTAGGACCTACAGTACATTTCTCCTTCTTAATGCCAGGTTGGTTTGGAGGTGGTGAAGAAAACCGTTTTGCAGCAGGTTCAGCCATGGTTAGTCAGTCCAGCTTTCTCTTGAGTGCTTGGTCGCTATTTAGCAGCAAGTTTTGTGTTTCACAATTAAATTTCACTTCAACACTTCCTGCATGTAAATACGTCCTGCCAGTGAACATTCCCGACACCAACATTAAAACAGGGTGAAGCTACAGGGTCTCAATTAGAGAGGATGGGATGCTCTTACCTGTTGCAGCCCCACTTGGTTTGGTGATTTAAAGCCCTGTGAACCTGCCAATGGGTAATATCTTTTGTCTCTTACCTAATGGTCAGATAGCAGTTGCTGAGATTCCCAACAGCAAAGTAGTCTGCTGCAGTTACGATGTCAATACCATGAGGAAATGTGCCCTATGAAACACAAGGTATTAAACCAAACAGACAAAAAAAATACCTGAAGTTTTCAGTATGCAAGAAAGTGTAAGATTGGCCTACAATGTTCAACTTGGAGCAGATGGCAAACTAAGTGTCTACTTGTGCCCTGTAGCCAAGTGCAGGTATCGGTTGATTGTCCCTATTTCGAGGCTATCACTTTGTTTCAAAAAGCTTTCGCTAAGAAGACAGGTTTGAGCAAGACCTGGGTGCTTGGCAGCAAATAAACGTCAAATCACAGTAATTCTGTTAGTCACAACGCGTTACGAGTCAATACCGCAGTCACAAACCTGTCTGCCGACATTCTCCTGGAAAGCAGCCTGGGAAAGAATGAGAGATAAAAGTGAACTTCTGCCATGTAACTGTATATCTTGACTTTTGCAAATTTAGGATGCTGATGTGAGCACTTACTGAGGCAGCTCTTCGGCAGTTGACATTTCGATCAAACACAGCTGTGATCAGCAGAGCACTGTAGGCAGAAACACACAGGGATGGATTGGAGGATATAAATCTAGTAAACGGTTGTCTAGACTTGTCCCCAAGAAACACCAAATGAATGAAATAAAGAGGGAACACATAGACAGTGTAGCTTGTTTTATGCACACCTCTCAGCATCTTAACAACTTTGTTTAATTACTCATAATTCAAGATAAGATCTACGTCTATGTTACGTCATCACCTGTGTTGCACAGGTGTGAAAGTTGTTCTAGTGACTTGATAGGACAATAAAACGACTCCCCTCCAGTACTGAAAGTCGTCTGCAATTATGCTTTGGCCTTCACATCCCTCCGTCCTTTCTTGACTCTTAATGTCAACACTTAGTTGTTTTGGGGTGGTCTGCAGCCCACTCATATATCATAGTGACAGTCTGAGACAAACTGCTGCTTGCTTTGTTTACTCTCATCACAAGTCCCCTTTCTTCTAACAGAAAGATCCAGACCTGGAGCTGGACACTTTGACTTTACTAACTGCCTTTGCCCTTGAGGGCTGGAAACAAAGACAGTCCTGATTGTTGTCTGGATAATGCCCTGGAGGATATATCCTGTGTGGGGCTGCTACAGTTAACAGTTAACATCTGTGTGTCTATTGGACCATCCCATGTAACTTAGCATAGCTGTGACTTTTTGGGTGTGTGAAAGAGTCAAAAGTGTCAATCACATTTACAAAAGTGAGTGAAATTTTCATCAAGCTGTGATGAATAAGGAGCAGGACCCAGCTTGTCTTAACCTCCCTGGCAAACGGCGACCGAAACCTACAGCAACAGGCGAAACCTGGCAGTGCTGTAGGCTAGGGAAAGGGAGGGTGTTGTTGCGACTGCTTATAATGGTAGTCGCAGGGGTTCAAACTGACACTGCAGAGCTGGTCTGCACAGTCAGAGGCCACAGGTCCATACATGCAGGCAGAGAGAAAAAGCAGCGAGGAGGAGGTAAACTGTTACTATAAGACTATAAGTACACAGGATAAGTCGCAGGATCGTATTATCCTGTTTTTAGCTCATCTACAAAGGCTGCCGATTAGATTTAACGATTTGACTGATTAGTTTTAGAGCTTCACTTTGGTTTGTAGCAACGTGTCAGACCATTCTCGCCCTTATCAAGAGATCCTCAAGCAGGATGTGGATGTTGGGGGTCTACGTCATTAGGCTTTGAAACATCCTGAAGTCAATATCATCTTTCGAAGGTGCAATAAGAACCTAAATATATATAACCTGCGGTGGTTTGATAGGGTTGTTGATCAATAATTGATTACTTTGATTACTTTTCAAAACTTGCTTTCCGGCCCGCACTCTGTTTTTGAGAGTACTCCTGTGAGCACGTACTTTTTTGTCTTGCATCACAAGACATTTATTCTCATATATTTTTTCCATGTAAGCAAATACCAAAACAGTCATACAGTCATTACAGGACTTTGCGTCATCATCATCCCTTCATCATCATCCCTTTCACTAGTACAGTATCTGTTGGCTCAGTTCTTCAATCAGGGAGGGGGACTCATCTCTATTGTGAAATTTGACTTTATCACCAGTGAGTGTTGTTGCAACTCTTTGGTCGCCAATAGATAAAAGTCACAGATGACGTAATGCCCCTTTAAATCTTTTTTACTGACAGACTGTTGTTTCCTATTGTATTTGCTTTACCTGTTTCATTCATTTCAACTGTCTGTAATTTCATGTTTTATTGTTTGCCTTGTTGACTATTATTTACTTGTTTGTAAAGCACTTTTTAAACATAGTCTGCATTAACGTGCTGCTGCTATGACTACTGGTACAATTAGAAAAGTGAGGAGTTACACAATACAGTCTGGCTATTAAGACCTGTGTATCGTTAACTACAGGTCAAGTTCCAAAAATACTTCAAAGGACAGCAGTGTTACTAAGGTTAAATGAACATGGGCCTCCGGTAAGACTACATTTTACACTTAACTTATGTAAAACTATTTAAAAAATCTAACCTAACCTAACCCGAGCAAGTATCCAATACCGTGCTGGCTGAGTATTGTGTGAGACAGGATTTTAGCTGTGTATTCAAAATCTAAAATGGCATTCTTTTACTTATTCTTTTATTTTGACCTGATAGTGAAGAAACAAAACCTGCATTCACCATTATGTCAGACTCACCATCCCTGTGCAGCCGCCACACATGGGCCTTTAACTTATCAGAGAGGATACACAGGAACAACTTGTTTGAACAAAAAAAAAATGGCTGTGAAAAAAGACCAATCATTTGATGCATTGCTTGGCAGCAGGGATGGTTTCATGAGAAGACAGAGCCAACACAGAGCAAGCAGATACCCATAACTAAAGGATGATTGTCATTTATATTGAAAATGTCACTACTACTCTTAAGCTGTTTGGCAACAAAGCAACTCTGATGCTGTATTACATAGGACGACAACTGTCTGTGAACTTCAGATGCAGACTGCACTGAGGCCTGTTTCAATAGGTGGGCATACAAGACAGTTATATCTGCTGGCAACATGGAAGAAGCAATGACAAGCAAGATTGATGTGGCATAGCAAATTGGTTTGAGGCAGTAAATAACTGCTAGCAAGACATACGGCTTCTATGCAAATTAGGATGAACAAATCAGGATGACATAAGCCATGTACTATTTAACTAGCCCAGCAATTTTTAAACTCAAGCCTGAGGACCTGTACCAGCCCTTCGTGGAATCAACCTTCAATGAAAGGACCTGGGATCAAGCACCGGTGTCAACAGGTGCTGCAGCACCTGTGCTTAAGCGTATGGGGATCATTAAAGTATCACAATTTTATTACTCATGGGCTGCTAGAGGCAGATCCATCAAAATATCAGTAATCAACTTACTCTGATACTCCAGTGTGATTTTGTGACGCATAATATAAACTGTTATCAACATCTGTTAGAAACCAAACAGTCTTGCATTGCATTTGAGTTCTTGCATTGCATCAAAGAGTCCACCGACTCAAGATTAAAATGTGTTCCGGGTGAGGTTTTGCAGGAATATATGTACGGGATTTGTCGTGAAGCAAGGAAGAGGAAGGTTACCTGGCAAGCTGAGTGACAAAAGGCTCGAGCTCTGTAGGTTCGTAGGCCCTGGCGAAGGACCAGCACACGTAGCAGGCGGCGTCACGCACGTTGGAGCCCACGCTGCACGCACCCCTCTTCTCATCATAGGTCAGCGACTTCAGAATGAGTGGGACAACTGCAGGCACAGACAAAAAAAATTGAGCGGAGGTGTCTTGTCTCAAGACAAAGAACATAGTCCTTGGCCAAAGCAAAACACATAAAAGAACTGGACGTCACACACTTCATGACTGGCATTCACTTTTCTTTTTGTCACACACACACACTTGAGTTAAATCTGGGCACTGAGTTCATAAATCCACACAACCCTCCTTGCAAAAACGTAAGCTGACAATTCTCTAATGAGCTGTAAGAAAACATGAGTGCCAACTGAGTGAGCAGTGGAACCACATGGCTAATTATCAATGTCTAATGTCAGAGGATCTGAAAGCATGCCAAACATCACTTCATGGTCCCTTTCCTCTCATCTTTGTGGGTCTGAGACAATAAAAGAAATGATCTCACTCATATATAATGACTTGAATCCAGCCCTGTTCCATATTACTCCAATTTAAATGTAATGATGTAACGAAACAACAAAACTGCAACAGATTAATTACTTTGTCACAAAATGGCTTTTTTTGTAATTTCTTATGTAAAATGTTCTTACATTTTACATTTACATTTTTATTGTACAATATCTTTATTGTACAATAAAAATGTATGGTAATATATGGAAATATTTTTGTGATATAACGCAACGTGATATAAATTTGTGGTATTACTTAAATATAATACCAGGGAGAGAAAGCACAACGTGGAGGTTAAGTGCTTCATTAAGTAAATACTCTAGTCAGGTTTTCAATATCAATAGCATTGCGTTATGCCCCTGGAACACTCCTTTTGTTCATTTGAAATGTCAAGTAAGACTTAACAGCGTCAGCACAAACTTCATCTGCCAGTATGCAAATGTTCTGTTCTCCACTTTTTCAGGCCGATGTTTACTGAAACATAAGGCTTTGATTTCAAACAACTTACTTACAGTAAGGGCAAATTTAAGCTTGCTCTACCCACCCTGATGACGCCTATGTGGCCATTTCTACGACAGAAAAAAGAGATATTGAACAGGGAAGAGAAAGAAGTATAGATAGTCCCCCCCCCCACTCATGTAAATTGTCGCTTGAGGCTTGACTAATATCAGGTACATCAGTGTTGCCTGAGGGCCCTGCTGTTTGGGCTGAGGCCCCACCTCTTTGTGAGACAACACCTCAGAGAGAGGAACTCACCATACAACTAAACATCACTAAGTGGAGCACACATACACGATCACACACACTCACAAACACACTCTGGACCCTAGACGCATGTCGTATAGAACATCCTGTCCAGAGACAAACGCCAGCCGTGGATTGAGAGAGAGGCTTTCTGTTTTAGACCAAATACTACGGAACCGCTGTTGCCACAACCCGAGCAGGTAAGACGATTATTTTGCCTTAAAACTTTATTAACAAGGAAGCTGCGTAAAGTTATCGGACCTTTCGGCAGAGAGACTAGTCAGTTATTTATGATACTCCATCTGTCACTCTCACTGGTTTTGAGTGTACAGGTCTGTTTGGGGCAGCACTAAGCTATGCACCTGTTACCTGGATTTTAATTATCTGCTGCCTGCACTGTCTTGTTTAACTCACACACAGTGATGAATGCACCTGGGAAAGACTTGCACATAAACACATTTAAGAAGATACTATATATATGTATATAGTATAGCCTTTGGAACACTTTATAACAAATGTAAGCAGCAAGTAGAAAATATCAGTTGTCAAGGCTGCGCCCATATAGAACAGATATATCTTAAAAAAACAACTAAAAACGTTTTGACTCTTACATTCACAGTGATGGCACACGTTAAACAAAAGGTTTTCCAAATAAATTAATGTTCTTAGGAAGGGAGTGGCTTTGCGTGCTACTAGACCTGGACAGAAACTTGAGTGACAACTTATTGCGACAGTGCATGACAAGCAGGTTCCTCCAAGTAGCGCCCAGCAACGCCTAACTCACAGCCACAGGTGACATTTCATTTCAAAGGGAAATATGAAGGGTTTCAAATGCCAATTGGGTTTCATTTGAACGGCTGGTTTCAACGGCTGCTACTCGTCTCGGCTGTTGCCTTGCTCGGAGAACTCCCGTACTCTGTGTCTTCAGACTTGGTGAGCTCATAAGGTGATGAATGTGAGGTGAAGTGCATCCTGCAGGTGTAGTCATGGGAAGCAGGTGACTGGTGGTTCCCACGCCGACAGCATAGAGTTTAGTTGGGTAGCGAGAGAGAGCATGTCTCAACATGCCCTCCAGTGCTGCCTTAGTGAGCGCCTAGTTTGCCAAACTCCTGCCTACCTACTGCCTCAGCAGCACAATTTATGGGATAGATGAGAATGATAAAAGAACAGATCGACAGACATACAGACAGACAGACACAAAGAGGCAGGTGAAGTAGACAAATTGGTGGGTTGCAAACCCAAGCCAAACTGGGACATAAGTACACCTATGCAAACATGCGGGTATTTTGCATACAGTACATCAGTTTTCATATTTGACTATTTTCCTATGTTTGGTGCCCAACGCAAGGTGAAGTAACAGTTGCAGGAATAGATTAGCCTGAGGGTGCAGTGTTTTGTGAAGCTAGGGGTTTTGAGCAGCTGAGGACACAGAAAGAAAAAACCTGCAAATGTTTTCACCTGAACCAGTCAAGCAACTCCATTAGGCTAAAAGTCCTCAGTCAATTCAGGGAGAATGTGCCGCTAAACCTGCAATGATTCACAACGGCTTGCTCTTATATGCTTCTAATGAGTCTGACACTGTGAAAAGAGGAGCTGAAAGAAATGGCAATGTAAACCACAGCTAATTCTCCAACTACCATGTCTACTCTGTGTCTTTCCAGTAAAAGAGCGCAAGAGCCAAGATGGAAACTGTTCAGGAACGCAAGCCAAAGAGGCCCCACTACATTCCCCGGCCACCAGGCAAGCCCTTCAAGTACCAGTGCTTCCAGTGTCCTTTCACCTGCAATGAGAAGTCCCATCTCTTCAACCACATGAAATACAACCTGTGTAAAAACTCCATCTCACTGGTGTCACAGAAAGGTGGGCAAACAGCCAGACATCTGAAGACCTTAACAAAGGCAGTCCCTTCTCCGGTCAAACCAAACGACAGCTCAGGTCTCCTTCCTGCAGTTCAGACAATTACTCCTGAGAAACAGGGAGATGTGGTGGAGAACAAAGCGGAAGAGGGAAACAGTATGGATGAGATGGAAGAAGTGGAAGAAGTGGACGTTGTCTGTGACAGTCCAGTCAGGAAGGACAGTCAGAGTGTGACAAATCCAAATGCAGCCACAAAGAGAGAGAACAGAGAGAACAGGGAGAACAAAGAACCTAAGTCTCTACCCCGCCCATCTGCCTTCTACCCTGTCACACCCAACCGCGATGGAGCAGAGGCCTTCAAGCCGACGGTGCCGCAGTCAGAGGATCCGCAAGCCCCTGACCCGACTTTCAATCAACCTACCTTCCCATGGGGCACAATTCCCTTAAAACCGTTCCCCACTCCAATGGTTACTGAATACTCTCCGTACCTCCTGCCTGACCGCCCCCTGTACCCGCCCTACTACCTCTCAGGAAACCACCATGTGAACGAGCCAAGCCCCCCTTCCTTCCGCCCAGAGTTTCTGGAGCCCAGGAGACCAGTGGTACCCCAACCCATCGCCCCAGCTCACACTCCCCTCTTCCCCCAGTACCCATACAGATACTGCCACTCTCTTCACCCAGGCCCCCCTCTGCATTACAGCCTGTACAGACCCCATGAGTTCTCCATGCCCATCCCGGGATCCAGGTATCTTCCTTTGGAATTGTATGGCCCAGAACTCGGGTCTAAGGATTACGACATATATATGCACCCGCGTCCCAGCCGTGACACCCAAAACAGATCTGCACACAAGGAGAGCAACCAAGAGCAAAGTGGAGACAAGGCCACGAGGCTGAGCCCTAAGGTGGGTTGTTCAGCCTCGGGGTCTCCTGACAGACCCAGCCATACACATCTCATCCAGAGAGACACAGAAGCCTCACACTACACCATCCTGAGGGGGCCTCAGCCTACGATTCATCTAGGAAACACAGCTACAGTCTCGCAACCCATCAGAGCAGATCTAAGCCAAGAGGACTCTGCACAAAGCCTGCTGCAGTTGAGAACTCTGCATGTGGACACAGGGTGAGTACATTCACCACATTCATTATTTATCAAAAAGCATAAATTGAAAATCAATGAACTATGCTGTAATTGCAAGTTGACAATAGTTGACACACCCCCCTCTCTCTCTCTCAGGTCAGCCAAGAAGAGCAGACATCCCTCCACTTCTGTTTCTGACTCTTCATCAGAACCAGATGATGAAGACAAAATAGAGGACGATCTGGCTCCCCTCAACCTCTCAACGAGGGACCAGGACAAAGAAATCAGTCCATCTGACCACACAAGCAGAGCAAGCTGCCGTGACACAGAGAAAGAGGAGCTGCCTCTGAACCTCAGCCTGAGAGCACCACACAGCAGCCCAGACCACTGCTCCACCCTAGGCACGTTGGAAGGACTTCAGCAGAGGCCAGATACACAGTTGGAGGAGGAGTCCTGTGACCAGAGGCAGACCGCCGCACTTGCACTCTGTCAGCTAGCTAGCATCAGCTCTGCTGGCCCTTCCTGCAGCGTCAGCACTGCGGACAGCCCCTCAGATGATTCCACGGAGGCTGGAAATGCGAGCTGTAGCACTCCTCCAGCTTTGGGCCTCAAGGACAAGGCCGAGCACCTAACCAAGGCTGAGCAGAATGCCAAGGCAAGGAAGCTGAAAAGAGCAAGCAGTGGCTCAGCTGCCCACAACTACCAGAAACCAAACAAGAGAGCAAAAGGGAAAGAGTCAGTGCGGACTCTGAGGAGGCGGCTTCGTTGCTGCTGACAACTATAGACTATATAAACTCTGAATCGTATATTTGGTAATATGGACTGACTAAGTCTAACCTTCATCACTACAAGCCTCCATGTGAAAAGATCAAATTCTAGAACTTCAACGTTCAAATGTTTACTAAGCACTGAAAGCGACAGGACTGATATTCCCTGTGGTAAGGCTATATGGTCAACTGCAAAACAAATCTTCAATGCACTGATTTGTTGTCAAAGATATATGTGGTACACTATATTTGCATATTATAATTCACACATGATTGGAAAAGGTGAAAGATATTGTTTATAATATTTAAATCTGATTTTTGTTTGTTTTGTTTTTGTAATGTACAAACCTGACTAAGGGGGTTGTGGTGACGTAAATGTTCCTAACTAAAAAAAAAACATAAAAACTGAGTTGTGATGTGAATTTTGTTGCCACTTGCCATCTGAGAGTCTGGAAGGCAGCAGAAGGCCTCTCCTGCCCAGCTCCGCCAGCGCCAAGCAACCGCCATGCCAAGCATTGTTTGTTTCCTGGAAGCTGATAACACACAGACACAACACGGGTCAACGAACAGCCCATATTACAGCAGCAGTGAGCTGCTAATAGGGGTGGGAATCACCTGAGACTTCACAATACGATATCATCACGAGCTACAATATGATATCAGGATATGGGGAGTTTGGCGATACATTAAGTATTGTGATTAAATTAGTGATATATCACAATTATTTTAAGTAAAATAAAATGTAAAATAACAATTACAATTGATGTCGTACCCTACAAGTGCCAAAATGACACCTCTAAAATATGAAGCAAGAAGTGAGTCAATTTAACTCAAAATGTTTTTATTGGATCCAGTTCTACTGAATTTCAAAATAAAAGAGCAAAGATTTCTAACTTCCGATCTGTCACAGTTCAGTTGTTTTAACACTCGGCACCTACAGGATTTAGGCAACAATGCACTTTTGCATCACTCCAGCTACAAAATGAAGAAAAAATAGGTTTTAGAATGTGCGTAAAAATAGATAAAGTATCGATACTTGGTACTACTGTATCGATATTGTATTGCAGAAGAAAGTATTGCGATACTATGCTGTATCGATATTTCTCCCCACTCCTAGTAAACACACGTTTATTTGTATGTTGCCTTGACATATGAAAGGACTAGCAGGTTTATTCTCAAGTCGTGCCTTTGTTTG